>MWMN01000148.1:41971-63152 GCA_002968875.1 Cordyceps cicadae | reverse complement strand
TAACCCTAACCCTAACCCTAACCCTAACCCTTAACCCTAACCCTAACCCTAGATATAAAGGTTATACACTTTATTATAAGAAAAGTGATAGGGTAGGCTAATAAAATATATTATAACTTTATTTCCTAATATAATAACTTTATATAGATTATATATTAGTACCCTATACTAGGTGTTAATATATAATTTAGGTATAGTGTAGGATAATATAAAGGAAGTTAGTCCTAATTATATTTAGTTAAATAAACTAGACTTATAGTTAACTAGCTATAACCCTAATTATAGATATAGGGTACTAGTAGAATCTTAGTACTATTAAANACCCTAACCCTAACCCTAACCCTAACCCTAACCCTAACCCTAACCCTAACCCTAACCCTAACCCTAACCCTAACCCTAACCCTAACCCTTAACCCTAACCCTAACCCTAGATATAAAGGTTATACACTTTATTATAAGAAAAGTGATAGGGTAGGCTAATAAAATATATTATAACTTTATTTCCTAATATAATAACTTTATATAGATTATATATTAGTACCCTATACTAGGTGTTAATATATAATTTAGGTATAGTGTAGGATAATATAAAGGAAGTTAGTCCTAATTATATTTAGTTAAATAAACTAGACTTATAGTTAACTAGCTATAACCCTAATTATAGATATAGGGTACTAGTAGAATCTTAGTACTATTAAAAAAAATTAATTGTTACTACCTCTACTATAAATAAACATTAGTACCTAATCGGTTTTTTTTTATAGGGTATAATCCTCTCTAAATCAATTATCACCACCTACTACTAACATTTATAATAACTATTAGGACGTATATAGTAGCCTCTATTATAAAATCAAAGTAGATAGTGAGTGTACCCTAGAGTATAATCTAATAGAACCTTTAAGTAGGACCTACTATATAGGCTATAAGGCCCCTACGCCTCTATAGGGCCTCTAAAGACCCCTAAAGCCACAGCTTCTAGTGGCAACTAGAGGGCCCACAATAGCCTAGGCCATAGAACTCCCTAGGACCATCTAAGCCTTAGAGCCCTCCTAGGGCCTTAACACAACTATAACACACCTAAAGGGCCTCTATAGAGCCCTAAAGGCCCCCTACAGCTATTATAAGGGCCCTTAGAGGCTAGAAGCCTCTATAGAAGCTCCTATAGCGCTACAGTTTAGCCTCTACTATAGGGTAAGCCACCCTACCTTAGTAGTTGCCCTAGATGCCTAGGAACTACCTAATATCTATACTAGCTATTTAGTAGCTCTCCTAACCACCTAGGAACTCTACTATAGAGTCCTACTCTATAATAGGCCTATAGAAAGGACTTTATTATAGCTATTTATAGCTATATTATAACCCTATCTATAACCTTACCTATAGAGTAGATCTACTCTAAAAACATTACCTTCTATAAAGGCTATCTAGTATTCCTATCTAGGAAGATAGAGGCTTTAACCCTCTTTAGTGTATTTCCTTTATAGCCTTAGAGCACACAGCTTAGGTACAAATATAGTTATAGTTCTAACCCTAAGTAATAGCTATATTATATCCCTATCTATAACCTTACCTATAGAGTAGATCTACTCTAAAAACATTACCTTCTATAAAGGCTATCTAGTATTCCTATCGGAAGATAGAGGCTTTAACCCTCTTTAGTGTATTTCCTTTATAGCCTTAGAGCACACAGCTTAGGTACAAATATAGTTATAGTTCTAACCCTAACCCTAACTAATACCCTATAATTAGGCACTTAAGACTATATGTTATATACTCTCCTCTTTACTCTTATATGTACTCTTTCTCTAAGTAGAATAAAAGGACGTACTATATTTAAGATTTTAGCAACTCATTTAAATTACTAAATACTACTAGTATACAATTTTGTTTAGTTGGTTAGGTCTCTGTTTATAATAGCGTTATTGTCGTTAACAACTGTAACAGCCCCTAGCATTTACGCTAAGTTATATTCGCCAGCAGTATACATGTTATCACCATCTACATGGCCGCCCTCGTTAGCCCCGCTTCTAACTTCCATGACGTAATAGCTTAACATTAGCAGCAATAGCATTGCCACTAACAGTATCTGACCGAAGGACCAGTAATTACTCGACTAAGGATCACTTCCGCAGTAAAACACAGCTTTGTGGATACTTATTCCTAGAACAAACGTCGTCCCGGCGGCAAGGAATACCCCTGACACTCGAGCTACTGTTCTCCGGTAACGGAGCTTTCTGCCCTTAAGGTCTATCAGCACATAGGACGCGACGCTGGCTATGACCAGCGCGAGAAATAGAACAGCCATGCTGAAGACTGCCCATACCCAAGCTAGGATGTTAAGGAGTAAAGACCCTGACAGAAGGCAATCTGCCGGAAATACTCTAGGCGGGACCTCCCAGTCAGTGTTAATAACTGCGGGGACATGAGATATAAACGGGAACACTAGGATGACGCTGGTAGCTATAAAAAAAAGGCGGAATCGACAAGGCCATTCAGATAACCTCTTAGCGAACTGGTCTTAGAGAGTGTGAAGAGTTAAAAGGTGAATAGCGAAGGACAGGAATGACAAGTGGCTCGTGGCTAGAAAGTGCCAAACCTGAAGATCGTAAATTCGGATATACGTCGTGAGGGAGAGGCTTATCCCGGCGACGAGTGACTGATCGCTAAGGCATAAGAGGAATCTGCGAAGCTTGCGCGCCGCTTCCTGGCTGATTCGATCTTCTGCTTCTCTAGTCACAGTACGGTGAAGTTTTAAGAAGACCTGTCGACGAAACCCGTTCTTTTCCAACCCGTTAATGGCCAGGCACACCGCAATGGTCAGAGAGATGCTAGCGTAGAATGCTATTAAGACCTGGAACGATCACTCTTAGTATCGTATGCATGTTCACTAGCCTCTTTCACATACCCCTATCCCGTTGATATCTGAATTTAGGAGAAATTCTTTGACCTGACTGGTCGGTAGGCAGCTCTGGGCACAACCCATGTTTTGCAATAGTATCGAGATGGCTGTAGAAAAGCTGATCCACAAAGATAGAAAGTAGAGAACGGAGAGAATTATGCAGAGAGTCTCATTCTTTATTAAATGTATATAAAGGCTAAAGCCAGGGCACAGCAAGCACAGCCACGGCTAGGCAAGGATGCTAGCGGCTGAAAATGCTCAGCGCTCTAACTTATCCAAAGCCATGTATGTCTTAAAGCCAAAACTGTGACTGGAAGACCTTAGTAGCATAATATCCACCACTTGTAACTGGCCATGCCTCAATCTCATTGAAGTGGCTGATTCTAGGCCTAGGCCCCTGATTTTGCTGGCTTTTCAAGAGACCTTTTACTTACCTGTCTGCATCTTGACCAGTGAGAAGCAATTTGCGACTGCGCAACCTCACGTCGTGACGTTGCAGCCGAGCCATCTACTAGGGAGCCGTGCTGGATTTAACTTAGGAATTTGACTGAAGTCCGAGAAAGTGATACGATTACTCTAATAATAGGGAAATTTAATGTAGGGATACTCTCTGATAGACTTACGTTCTGCTGACTTTCGAGGACGACTGTACATAAACAACCCGGACGGAAACAACTCAGCCGCCCGCCACAATATTCGTCGGCTATACAGAAGTTGTCGAACCCATGGAATACCCATGCACAAAGTATACGCAGTCTTAGCCGACGCAATAAGGCAGACACCTAGCCATGACACCGCTACATCCAGGTCTCGCCACCAGGTATCCGTGCATGCATCACCCTTCTGACAAAATCACGAGTGTTGTGAAATCCTTTGCATTAAAGTTTAACTGTAACCATTATAGTGGGACAAAGACAATAACGCGATTCTCGAGATACAGTAATGGTAAACTTCACTCCGGCGAATGGTGCTTGGCGGATGCTCTGCCATACTATGGCAAGGCACTAAACACTGCATAGGCTTTGTGAGATAATAACTTAGCTTTTGCCTGCTAAGTTGATCCTGAATGTCGGTATTCTGATCTGAAGAACTACTAAGTAGTTAAGATTTTCTAACGAAGCGCACCTGTTACTTAGCACAGGCCGAGCTCTTAGGCAGACATCCTAAACAATCAGTCAGTTATTAATCAGTACTAATTACTGATTGATACTACCAAGTTACTAGTAACATTCATATATTACCCCTAGTGGCTTCTAGCAACTAGGGCTTACTAGCTATACCTAGGTAAACTATTCACTTTACCTATTTAACTTATTCCTATTCTTCTCTAATTACTTCTACTTTATCTCTATCCTAGTAGCTTATATTCTTTATTGTTTACTGCTAATAACTAACTAACACTTACATCTCTATTGCCTGGTGACCGGGTTGCCCTAGAGCCGGGTTATCCCTGGCGGCATTGCGAAGAGTGCTCAGCTAGTAAATACAATCTTTGTTTGGACATGGTTTTCGCGGCAACTCCACCCTATGATAGTACACTCACAGGATTTTGGGTAGTACCCGCTGACTTTTGCTATAAACTTCCTGACCACGTCCCTCTCCAATGGGGCGCTCTTGTCGAGCCTCTTGCCGTTACTGTCTATATCGTTAAGCAAGCTAGAATATTCCCTAGGGCAAGCGTGGTAGTCATGGGGGCTGGTCCTGTTGGCATTTTATGCGGAGCGGTGGTAAGAGCTTTTAGTGCTTTAAAGGTTGTGAGCGTGGATATTATCGAAGTAAGGCTAGAGCTTGCTGATCTATGGGAGCTACGCACACGTATCTGTCACGACAAGCCCCAGCGGAGCGAAATGCTAAATCGCTGGTAGATCAATGTGGTCTAGGGCCGGGCGTAGATGCGGTTATTGATGCTAGTGGTGCGGAACCTTCGATTTAGACTAGTCTCCATGTTGTTAAGGCGGGAGGGACGTTTGTATAAGGTGGAATGGGCAAGTCAGATATCACATTCCTAATTATGGCAATGTGTTAGAAAGAAGTCACCGCTCGAGGGAGTTTCCGTTATGGGCCTGGCGACTTCAAGCTAGCGGTCGAACTGTTGGCGAATGGCAGTGTAGCTGTTGGGAGACTGATCACTGCTGTCGTTCCTTTTAATGAAGCAGAGCAGGCGTTTCGTAGAGCCAAGGCGGGGGACGCAGTTAAAATGGTCATTGCGGGACCTAATGAACTAGGAGAGAAATATAATTAGTTCTAATATAAATATAGAGTAGAAATATAATACATTTTAGCACTGGAGGGTAGCCTATATGTACTATTTTGTGTAATAGTTGGACACGTTGTAGTTTATTGGTGCTTTTTAACCCGCGCATAAAGAAGCAACTTTGCAGAGATTCTATTATCGGTTTCCATGCTTGACGATCTTCGCGAGTTGGTTGCCTATTGACTCGGGTAAAAAGTTAATAATCTATCGCTGTCGCCTTACTCTAATTCAATCTTGGCGTGGGTGGTCCACGACGATGGACGCAGTCTACTTGAAACTTGAAGGTAGGTTTTAGAGGGTAGTACAGAGACACGGGTTGTAAAAAAAAAAAAAAGGCTATCATTGCAAACACTCATTCTCGGGGTCCCTTCCCTTTTTTCCTAAGATACTTTAAGTCATTATGCTCTTGCACTCTGCCACTGAGCGAGGTGCGAAATCGCGGTAGGCAAGTTTGTTGAAAGCTGTGTGCTTCCTAGCACTTCTCTACCGTCCTCCACATACCTGCATCTATCACAGGTCTCCCAGTTACCAAAAAAACTACCCAATCACCGACCGGCTACTAGCCACTACTAGACGAGCAATTACCTACCTGCCGATGCAAAAGCTCCAGCGTCACTCTCCTAATTGTCGCCGCTCTCTATGCAAGGTTTACCGTCCGTCACTAATCACTATACCTCTCTAGCCCTCTTAGATGTGCTGAAATTCCACAGCCGAAGCTTGCCTTTTGCTCCCCGCACCCGCAGCTGCCGCGATCACGACGAACCCCACTCTACAAACGGCGAAGCCCATCACCAAGCAACTGCGCTTTGCCTCATCCGCCACCCGCCAAAGCCTGACCACTTGTCGCGCCGCAATTCTTTCCCCCTCATCAGTCGAACCCACGATCGTTGAATACCCAACCTCCTCGCCGTGATCTCGGTACCTACTGCTCGGGTATGAGCCGCGATCATCTCGCCGGCTAGCTGTCCGATCACCCCCCATCGCCCGAACTACCTTCACCGATTGATTCCTCTCGACGAAAATATCCGATAATCAGCGCCAGTCCTCTGGGCTGCCAATGAGCACGCGTTCCATCGCAGCGCCATTGTACTGTACTTCCACCGTTGCGTCCGTCACCAGCGGGTCTACACGATCTGCACGACCCCCCCTCCAGCCACGGATTTTGCCTTTTTCCTTTGTTTGCTGCGGCTGGCTGCCGGCATAATCGCGTCAGTCTCTTCTGATGGATAATGACAGCAGTGGTAGCACCCCATCGGGTCCAAGTAAGCCATCCACCGGCAGCACGCCCCAAGGTCGCTCCGACTCGGCGTCCGCTTCTACGCCTCAGCCGCCGCCATCTTCATCTTCGTCGCGACCAGTTGCTGGCCCCTCAACTACTGCCCACAGCTCGCAAAACTCGAAACGACGTCGTGGTCTTGGTATTGTCACCCCAAATGCGTGCACGGAATGTCGCAAGAAGCGTGCCAAGGTATGTGCTGCTTAAGTGCTCTTCACACTCTCCTCGACGACGCTGGGTACTTGATGGCAGCCCACTTGGCGAATTGCTCCCATGTGGCAACAGTCCGCTGACTTGATGCGCTCCAGTGCGATGGCAGCAAGCCATGTGGCCGATGCAGGACCCAAAAAGTTGATTGTGTCTACGAAATCCCTGTTCGCCAATCCAAAGAAAATCTTAGGGGCGAAATCGAGCAGCTGCGACAGCGCCAACGGTCCAGCGATCAGGTATTCTCCGCCCTGGTCCGCTCTAATCTCTGGGAGGATGTTCTAGGCCGCTTGCGTGATGGCCATTCTGTCGACAGCATCTCCGACTGGCTTGGCAGCAACCTGGCGTCTGACATGGATCCCGTCGGTTCGCGAAGCTCTACTTTCCCTCAAACCCAAGTTGGAGATGCCAGCATGTCAACCAGTGACGCGCCCCGTCGCTCCATCATGCCCACGGCAGACTATGGCCAAGGAACCCAAGGACTAGCTTCCATGAGCCTCAGCCCCTCCCAGTCGCACGTTCCGTTCCAAGGCCATCCAAGGCAATCCAGTCCATGGCAGTTTGCAGCGCATGAGCATGCGGCGGCTAAATCAACCGGGGGCAACTCTCTCGCTGACACTCGAAGCATGGCTCCTGAACTTCATGGCCCGCCTCAGACACGTGTTGGATATTGGGCTGAAACCATGGACAGTGATGCTAGCCATGAGAGTCAACTCCCACGCTTCCGTGGCCTCGAACAGGTTCTCTC
Organism: Cordyceps cicadae; assembly: GCA_002968875.1. Taxonomy (NCBI): domain Eukaryota; kingdom Fungi; phylum Ascomycota; class Sordariomycetes; order Hypocreales; family Cordycipitaceae; genus Cordyceps; species Cordyceps cicadae. Next base: position 55,765 of record MWMN01000148.1, on the reverse strand, counting down.
TCCACTTAGCGACCCTGAAATGCAGCTTAATACCTCGGGCACCTGGACTGGCATTACAAGCGACGTTAATTTAGTGCATCATCTGCTCGCTTTGTATTTCTGCTGGGAGTACCCTACTTTTGCTTCCCTTAGCAAGGAGCACTTCCTCCGGGACTTCCAAGACGGCCGTAACCGATATTGCTCGCCCATCCTTGTGAACGCATTACTTGCGCTGGGCTGCCGCTTTTCCACGCAGCCCAAAACCCGGGAGTTTCCAAATGACCCGTACACCTCCGGCGATCACTTTTTCAAGGAGGCCCTTCGACTCCTCAACGCAGAGTCGGACCAGCACTCACTCACAGTCATCCAGGCCCTGGGAATCATGTCCATACGAGAGGCCAGCTGCGGTCGAGACTCGGAAAGTTGGTACTATTCTGGTCAGAGTATCAAGCTAGCCATTGAAATGGGTTTGCATCTTTCTCCGGAGCGGGGTGACCCTGATGAGATGGCTGTGCAGTCTGCCACATTTTGGGGCGCGTTTGCGCTTGATCAGTACGTTACTCGACACAGCGTTGGCCTTCCTATCTAACCTGGTGCAGCGCTTGGTCTCTAGCTACAGGGTCCCTCCCGCAAAGCTCCTGTTTTGCCCGGTTGCCTATGAAGCCAGGCATTATTGCCGATATCGAATCCTCGCTATGGGTTCCCTACACCGACGATGGTGAGTAGAACGGCCTGCCTGATTTTAACGATCATTAACAAGGGTAGGCGCGCCTCTACAACGATCATGCGAGCAACCGTCCAACGTCAGGTCTGTATATAAATGCTTCTGTGAATTAAGCGAGCTCGTTCATCAATCACTTTATATGCTGCACTCTCCTGGGAAGCCGTTGACGGCTCGAGAGCTGCTCGACGTTTACACTCAGTACCTCAACTGGTACGACAGGATACCAGAGTCGCTGCGGCTGGGCCACAACTTTACCCCAGCAGTTCTTTTTGCCCAGTATGTGATGATTACCCATTTTCTTATGCCATGCTAACCCAAGCAGCATGTACTATCATTTCGCCATTCTACTCCTCTTCAGGCCGTTAATCAAGCTGCGCATCCTTGGCTCCAAGGTCTCGCCGCGTGACGTCTGCTCCCAAGCCGCCGATGCCATTCAAAATCTACTCAAGTCATATTCACAGCTCTACACCCTACGGCGCACACCGTCGTTCGTCCCCTACTTTGTGCTCACATCAACGATAATGCACCTCGCAATTGGCGCTACTAGGCTCTCGTCGGACTTGAGCGCGCCGCCGACTACTGACACGGATACCATGGGCGAGAGCGCCAAGATAAACCCCCGCGTGTCCGACTCGCTGGCTCAAGGTATCGCTGACCTAGCTGAGATGGCGCCATGCCACCAATTTGCCGAGCAAGCCCTCAACATTCTAAGGTTTCTCGCCAAGAAATGGAATATTGAGGTAGAATTCGGCGGCAGCAACAAACCCGTCCCCGACGACTACGAAAAACTTCTCAAACCCTACACGAGCAGTCTCAACTTCTTCGCACCGAATTTCATGGCCGATGATTTTGTCTGTCGTTGGGGAACAGCTAGCATCGTCGCCGACCCGAACCAACCATCATCCCCTAGCCCGGGGACGGGGCTACAGGCTGCTGTGGACGATATCGAAAACCCTTTGTTTTGGCCTTTCCCCATGCAAGGGCGGCCGATGCTACCCTCTGGGAAGGAGCTCTTACAAGCTGGCTTTACTATGATTTGAGTGGACAAGAGCCGAGCCCACGCGCCGTGATTCAAGTTATCGTTCAAAATACGGATGAAATTCATACGTCCATTCTGAATTTTGACCAACCTTTTGATTGGTGAGATGCAACAGGCACAGGAACGCATGTAGATGAAAGAGAAATAATTGCTTAATTGAATCAACTGTGTGACTGCTGAATGCAGTGCCTATATACAATGCCCGGAAGAACGTAAGTCTGTTTCGGATACCCAGAAAGCTCATGGTGGGAGCATGCTACTACTGTGATAGAGCTGATAGAGCTTGTGCAATGTTGCCCGTGGCCATTGGGCGTCAGCAGTCAGGCAGCAATTATGCGATAGTCATGGGGTTCTAGCACCTCTACAGCTCAGGTAATCTTGGCATTTATCATCACTGAATGGATTGAATTTTATTAATAACCCCGCGTTGCTTCATTTTAGATACGAATACGCCTGTGTGCTAATCCATGCACTTTTCTGGTTAGCCGCGGCTTAGTGGGTTGCGGACCACCCAATTCCGGAGGGCAACAGTCTAGAGACGGCGGAGCTATGTAGTACTCGCTGAAAGAAATAAGAACTATTTCCGAATTTCCTTCGATGGATTCTCACATGGCGACCGCAAGACCGCAAGACAGCCAAGGATTTGCTCGAGGACCGCTGGCTAAAGACCTAGGAAAAATCCGAATAGATGATACCTGGTCTCATCTTTGTAGAAGCAGGTCCGGCATCCAAAGCTGGCATTAGATGATTTTAAAAAGATTGGCTGCCTCGATTTCTGCTGTGTAGAACTTCTTTAGGAGAGGAAACACGGTCAGAGAGCTGGGCTATGTGCATTCGTTTCGTACGCTCTGTTATGACAATGTTCCGGATGAGGCCGAGCAATACCTCACTCCCAGAATCACATCGTGTTTACTCAAACTCCAGCCTTGACTGCTCTCATAGAAAGTCTTCAGGGTCCCCAAACTTGGGCCAATGTTTAGCAGCGGTCCCCCCCGTGTCCGCAAAGTTTGGTACAAACAATGCGGAGACATTAACATTGATTGCGCCTGAGTTACTAAAGCGCATATTGCAGCTCTCGTGTCGAGAGTAAATGTTTGCCCACAGATACCTTAGATGCGATGCCTACGAGTCGCACAGGGGGTTCCGGCTGTGTTACGAGCCATCGCAACAGTCCGAGGTCAGAGAGCAAGCACTCAGCAAGTGTTGACAAAAGGATATGCTTTATACTAAAATATACACTATTCTTTCTATTGTAACACAGGTTCCAGCCCTTTCCTACTCTCCCAAGGCCGCACCTTCCCAGAGTCGTGCCAGCCGCTATGTGCTTTTCTAGGGCCCGGGTCTCTCCACCTTGATCTATTTCTTGCCCTCGGTCTTCTTGGCTTCAGTCTTCTCGCCACCTTCTGGCTCAGCCGGAGGGGCGCTTTCTGGCTCAGCCGGAGGGGCGCTTTCTGGATCAGCCGGAGGGGCCTCTTCTCCCGGGCCGCCGCTCGCCTCAGGCTTCTTGCCGTCGTCCATTTCCCCTTCCTCGGGCTTCTTGCCGTCGCCCATTTCCCCTTCCTCGGGCTTCTTGCCGTCGCCCATTTCCCCTTCCTTGGGCATCCCGCCGTCGCCCATTTCCCCTTCCTCGGGCGGCTTGTCCTTCCCATCGCCTTTATCCTCGCCACCGTTTGCGCCACCATCTCCGCCATCTTTTTTGCCGTCGCCCTTTTTGCCGTCGTCTTCCCCCGGCGGGGCTTCTTCACCCGGCGGGGCTTCTTCACCCGGCGGGGCTTCTTCACCCGGCGGGGCTTCTTCACCCGGCGGGCCTTCCTCCGGCGGGCCTTCCGCTGGCGGGGCGGCCTTACAGGCTTCCAGCAGACCCTCGATGTTTAGCCCCTTCAGAATCTCCTCGAGCGGACCCTTGAAAATATCTCCCAAGTTTTCGGCGAGAACCCTGACGTTGGCAGCATTGGCAGACTTGTCTTGGAGCGGTCTCAAAGTCATGGCGTGAAGGAGCAGGGCCAGGCCCTCATTGGATGCCCCTTGGAAAGAGGCGGCTCGACCGGCGATGCTGGCGGGAGCGGCAGCCGTCATGCCAGCATAACAGGCTCCAATGATGAGAGACGTCTTCATGTTGTCAAGATTGCACTGTTGCTGAGAACACTGCTGAGTTTTAGTATCGTGGCCGATCTTTTGTCATCCAGATGAAGCTTACAACAATAACGAGGGTTGTATATGTGCAATGTGTCTTGTTGTTTGTTGGAGAGTGCTGCTGTCAATGGTGATTTATGCAGGCTCGTTCTCTCGGGGGAATGCTTCCTCTTTAAGGATTTGCAGTCGCTTAAGATGCGACTGCGAGTGCTAAACATAGTAGCCATAAGGCAGTTTGTCTGTGCGATCCGAGGCTTGCAGTTGATACCTGCGTTTCAGACGCACGCATACACGCCTGAGTGTGACTAGCCCCTGTGCACATTACTAGTTTGCCGGTTTCTTTCTTGTGAGCGGTTTAACAAAAATTCCAAATTGTATTTTTACTTCTCCACTCAGCCGAGGCGATCGTTTTTACACATGTAACACGGAAAGATGTCGGAAGCTCCCGAGCTGTCGTCTCGAATACTGACTGGCTGTGTATGGCCTGTTGTCCAGGGCAGTTCAGTCCCATGTACGCTACGGTTACAGAGACTAACAAGACACGTGTAAACTAGAAATAAGCTTCTTACAACGTTAGTGTACAGACCAATGTTGGTTTACGGGATGAAAAACGCAGCATCACGGCCCATGACGGTGAGGAGGTGCCTAGTTTCAGTCTGGGGTCGGGTATCCCTTTCCCGTTGGCCTGGGCGCCTGCATGAGTGCAAGATGTAAACGTTGCTGTTTTTTCAAGGTCGGGAACAGAGAGTGTTATTACCCCACGGAATCGTCCATATAGAGATGGTTGAATCAACTAAACAGCCACTGAAACCCGGTCGTGTGGCGTCGTCGCCTTGCCCGAGAACACATACCTTGGCTCCAGTTGACGGCAGGCTTAACTGAACTTTGCGCCTCATTGGGGGGGCCAAAACAACGAAGAAGATAAAAAAAGACCAAGACGGGGGAGAAGGGCACCTTTCACCAAATTTGAACATCTGACGACCAATGAATGCCTCGTAGACAATGCACGCAATTGTGCGATTTTGAGGGGCTTGCGCGAGAGGAATGTTTCGACAAGGCACAGAGGCAAGATTCCAAAGGTCAGACACGAACAGTTAAAGCGCATAATCAAGACAGGATGTGAACTATAGAATTTCGTCTCCAGGTTCCAGGCTCTCACAGGAAGTCTGTCTCGCGCCCGCCTTGAACAGCAGTCGAGTCGTGGGGGGTCCCGAGCCAGAGTCTGCGACAACTTGTCCCACGACTTTGAAACGGAGACGATACAATTTTTTGACTTGCACTCAAATCAGAGCTCAGAGCTCACTCAGCGCTGCATCTGCATGACCGGCCAACGGCAAAGATTGACTCCAACCCCGCCCATCTTTGTAACGCATTGCTTCCTCCTCGCACAACAACTCTGTCAGCATCAGGATGGAGGGCGGCCGAAGTGCCGCGAGTCAGCCAAGCAGCAAGCCGATGAGCAAGCGGCCCTTGTACTACATTCATACTGTAATCAAGGTTAACTGACACTCGTACGAGACTATGCGAAGCGCTCTATCATTATGCCTCAACCATCTACTTGCCCCGAATCACAAGACACACTCTCCATTACTAGCACTGTTTTGCGGCCGCCACCATTGGCCTCGACCGTTGATCCTCTTGTTCAACATTGCTGGCAGCGGCGTATAAAGCATGGCATCGACGCGAAGGAGCCTTTCCTGGCCGAGAATTCCTCTAGGCTTGGCCCTTTTGTCCCATGACCAAATGCCTCTGCTTCCAAGTAGATGTTGCTTCCATGCCATCTGCCAGGCATTGTCTGCGGTCTCCTTTCCAAGCTAGTATAAAGACCAAGGTCTACATTTATTTTACTCGAGCTTTTATACCAAGACTTGAGATATATCAGCCTTTGCGCCTTTTGCCGTCGTCCCCTCCCTCGCGGGTTCTTGCGGGCATCCATGGCCTCACTGCCGGAACTGGTTGCGCGATAAGACTACGCCAGCTACTTGATATCAGGACTAATATTGATCGGTCGCTTGGGGCGTATCTATTTTTATCTGTAGAATACTTTTCCGAGGGCGGCGCTTTGACCACTCGGCGGTTTCGCCCTGTCAGATTTTCCCGAGACTTGGCACAGGCTACGTGAGATGAGCCGCCAGAGCCAACGTTGAGATGAAGGAATCAATCAATCAATCAATCAATCAAAATGATGGTCGGAGATCACAATTGTCTGTGTTGGTTGCTGCCCATTTCCGTTATGCTGACGGCAAGAAATAGAAGCACTGTGACGAGCTGTGTCGCAATACAGTGGATGCATGGACAGCACTTGGCCGAGTATGCTGGAGAGTGATGCGCATAAAGTAAACAGACATGCAGTGACCATCCGGGACATACAAGAATGACAGTAGACGCAGTCGTATCTGTAATACTACCTAGCTAGTTGTGTCAGCCTCTGGCCATTGTCCTTGATGACATTTATTGCCCTGTTGTGCGGCGAGCGAGCTTGGGCAATGGGAGCTCCCGGGTAGGTTACAGGGGACGGGCAACTCCTGGCAGGGGGACAGCCGGGTAGGAGTTGGGGTGGTAGTACGGAGTAGTAGGGTTGAGGTAATAACAGTAATAACTAGGGCAGTGCGACGATAGGGCAAAAGAGCAATAGGGCAAGGGCAATAGCTGAGTAAATAAATGACGAGTATGCCTTGAAATCCCACCTTCAGATCAAGCAGCAGAAACAATTCGAGATGCGGTCGCACTTGGCGGGCTGGCTGTCTACAGTAGTTGGTTGCCCAGTTCTTTTTGGCTAGCACCATCACCTGCCAGGCCGGCCATTCAAGGTGATTAACCGTGATTAGAATAGAGTAGCCAACGTAAATTAACGTAATTAATTACCTGCCAACAAGAAATCTCGACGACGCTGTGCTGCTTGCTGACGTGACGACAATGCTTCTGTGAACCTGTACCCATCTACCAACAACTCTGCCTGCTCCGAGCATAGCATCGACATTGACATCCATCGCATCGCCCCTGTCGTCAGTCTGCTCCAGCAAGCATGGATGCTTTTGTCAACTGGGTCTCGGGCACAGGGCCATCGCCTTTTGCCGCCGTCTTTAGTCAAGGCTTGGCCCGGCGAAGCAACACCCCCTCTGGTGCCTACGACCAAATTCTGACCCAGGACACGCCGGCAGCTGAGCAGAGTTCCAGACTATGGGCCGTCGATCGAATCCTGGAGCCACAGACTGTCCCTCATTTTCTCGACTTTGCCGTCACCGGAGAGCTGCTTTCGGGCGGCAAAACATCGCTGCCCCTTTTGACCGACAACTTTCTGTACATTCAGGTTCCCATGTCGGAATGGGCGCCAGCTCCATACAGCAGCCATGAAATCTCCATCATTGATGCCATCATGGAAAGCATCGGCTCGACCGAGGATTTCACCCGTCTCGTGCCCATCACAAAGGAGCTGCTCGCCATGAAGGCGAGGGTGTGGGAGGGCATGATGCCCCTCTCGGAAAGGCGATGGACCGAGCTGGACCTTGATTCGCCCGCCCGGTTTCACCAAGCCTGCCAGTTCCTATCCGCCGTCACCAATGTCTTCCACTATCTCAACATACCGGGCGTCAAGGCCAACCTACGAGACACCTACAACCTGATTTGGGGCCATCTCGACACCTTCGACAAGGCTTTGCACGCGCTGGGACCGGACAAGACAGATGCCGAATTTTCCCTGGCAGCTCTCTGGCATGAATACATTGAGGATCATTTTGATTCCATTTCCACAAGCTCCCATCGCTGGGTCATTGAGCATGTTGAACGTCTGCGAGCCCCGATCCTGGAGCTCCTTTCCCAGAACCCCAGCATAGGCCACCTTGACGAGGATGACACCTATGGCGCGAGCCTGGCCGACTTGATCCACGATCTGCACGAAGGCGCTGCGCAGGCGGACAGCAGTATATTCATCCCCATGGATGGCTTTCGCGGTGCAGCAGAGGCCTCGCAGGACGACGTACCTGGCAACGCATCTTACCGCTACCGCGAGCAGCCCATCAGCTTCTCCGCCAGCACGGAGAAGCGCAAGGCCGACTACTACTTTCGTGTGAGATACCTGTCGCACAGGGCGCTGTTCAGGATGGAAAACCTGCTCGCAGACGCGGGCAACAGTGTCCAAAGCAATGCCGAGCATCAGGTGCAGGCCCAGGTGCAAGCGCGGCGGGAGCTGCGAGGCAGCGACACCAGAATCGACGAGGCGCCTCGCTGGGTAGCACAGGCGCGCAGGAACTTGAATGGGGGAGGAACTGTGCCATGGGGTTACATTGGCTTCCGAGCAAGCCAGGACCACAGCGACGAGGAATGGGAGCGGTTCAAGGCCAAGTTCGAGGCAGACATTGGCGACTGGGGCAGCGAGCTGGGCGACGTTGACGATCTCAGGGCTCTGAGCAAGGTGCAGTGGCGGGATGCCAAGGGTGCAGTCGACGGCATACCAGCCGCCGAAGAGTACGTACATACGGAGCCAGAATTACTCACTCATGGTCCCTTCCTTATCCCTTGGGTCTTTGCAACGCTAACAAATTGTTTGTAGGGAGTTTGCAGCCCTGAGCACAGACGAGGAACTCATGCAAAAATTCCACAGCGACATCTACCTCATCGCAGACAAGGCAGCGATAGACTCGTACATGGGTCCGAATGCGACGTCGGGCCACGTTGTCGCAGTAGAGGCAGGTTTCGACATGAACGATCAGGATCCAGACCGCGCAGCCGAGTCCCCAGGTTACCAGGGATGGCTGCGCCTGCCAGGCAGCCTGCTATGGGATGACCTCGGGGCCCTCTTGCTCATGCAAACGCAGGGGCTGATGGAATTGTGGCCGCTGGCCAAGGACGATGCTTCCAAGGTGTATCGTCATCCACTTGGGCCAGTCCGCGGGTAGCCAGCCAGGAGCAGCCATTGAGGGGAGCATTTATTCATGATGATGGATAGAAGTAGAAGTAGAGGGAGAGGGGGGAAGGCGGGGAGAGAGAGAGAGAGAGAGAGAGAGAGAGACAGCGAGGAGAGAGCGACGGCTCTTTTTTCATTAATAATAATACCCGGGATGCACTCAACCCAGCAGTAGATAGATGCACCTAATTATTAGCAGCACCCACCCAAGCTTATTATGTAGGTAGGTAACAAACTAGTTGGTAGTTACAATACAGGACAGCCGCCTTGACCGCCTTCCCTTTTCTACCCCACCCGTTCTGTTCTCAGCTCTCCGCCACCACGCTGTTGTCAAACATTGCCAGCTGGGCTGCACACATGTGCATCGCTGCGAAATAATACGCAACTACATACCTTGCCTGTTTGTTTGTGCAAGCTTCACCCAAACCACCGCTCCTCAACCACGGCCTGAGCATCCCGCGCTCGCGCAAGCCCTCGTTCGCTTCACCTTCTCTTCCTACCTTCTTTTTCACCTTTTTCTTCTGCTTCCCTACCTCCACTCTTTCCACTCCGCGCTTTGCGCAGCTTCCACTCCAACAGCGTCATCTCCGCACTGACGGCCACAGAGCTGCCCGACCTTAGATTCAACATGGTCTTTTCCTTCTGGCCATGGCGTGTATGTCGTCCCTCTCTTCTGCGCCCCTATGTTTGCACATAAATCTGACTCTTATGTTAGGCCGACGATACCTCGCCCGCCTCCTTTGAGAAGACCCTGTCGGCACTCTCCTCCAAAATCACCACCACTCAGACAGCCCTCGACAAGACCCGCGCCAGCGCACGTCGCGTCAAAGTTCTGCTTGTCCTCTACTTCGGCTTTGCATATCTCGTCTACGCCATAGTCGAGCTTGTCGTCGTCAAGTACTGGAACATGGGTGCCCTCGAGTGGGCAGCCATGGCCGGAGCTCCCCTCTTGTAAGCAAGCCTCCCCCGCCGCTCTCACTGCTACCAAGCTTAACCGTCGTTCTCTGGATAGCATCCTCCTCGTCCGAAAGCTCTCGGCCGCTTACTTCAACTTTCGCACCGACTCCCTAAGCAAACGCCTAAAGTCCCAGCAACAAGAGCGCGCCAAGACGATCCAGAAACTCAAAGACGCAACAAAGTACGACTCCACCATGGAGCTCATCGAAAAGTACGGCGGCGACAAGAAGAAACACGTCGCCCACTCCGAATCCAAGGACGGCGAGCAATCTCACCAGCCCACGCCGCATCTCGCTCCTCCGAATCGAACACGTCTCCCTCCCCCCCCAACCGCCAACATTCAAAATCGAGGCCCTACTGCAGGAGTTTCTGATCCGGCATCATCTTCGACCGACTCCAGCGCCCTCGAGCCCGGCGCCGAATTCGCGCCCAATGCCTTCTCCCATCCCCCCCCGCCGCCGCCGCCATCACAGTCGCAGTCACAATCGCAGTCGCAGTCGCAGTCGCAGTCGCAGCCCCAAACCGCTCACTACACCTCGGGCCCACCCGAGACACACTGGTATGATCGCATATTTGATGCTCTCCTCGGCGAGGACGAGACGCTTCCCAAGAACCGCATCGTGCTCCTCTGCCACTCATGCCGACTCGTCAATGGCCAGGCGCCACCAGGCACCCGCAGCCTCTCCGAGCTCGGCGTCTGGCGCTGCATGGCCTGCCACGCGACCAATGGCGCCGTCGACGAGGGCAAGCGCATCGTAGACGAGGTGCTCGCCTCTTCTCAGCACGGACCCCAAGGAAGCCACGCAAAAGTAGATGCTGCGAGTCCACAAGATGACGAGCCCGTAGAGCTCGCTGATATCGGGGAGAAGAAATCTGCGGCGTCTGGCGTTGACAAGCCCAACGGCGCAGCCACCAAGAGACGAGCCAAGGGCAAGTGAGCCAGCCTCTCAACTTTCCTGTCTTGTACTTTTTTCTTCCGACTTTTTTTGATTTATTCTTCTTTTTGCATTGCTTCTTTACGACCATTGCACGGACATAGCACTATATCTAGCTTTTTCTTTTTTTCCTTCTTTCAACCTAGTTTGCGCCAAGAACTCGGGGCATGGCTGTATTATTTCAAGACTAGGGAATCTCAAACGTGGTATAAAGGGGGCGCGCGGCTCAGTAGGCGTTCACATTGGCAATATAGTGATAGTGCTTCATCAGATTCTCAACACGGGGAAATTCCAATCCTCACACTATGCGTTCCACTCCCGTCAACTCACTCATCTTTCGCAGCAACCAGCGCCCACATTACCGCGCCTTGCACGGACAGGACACAGTCAGTGCAATACACGTCTCTATAACATGAACTCATTTCAACATCACATCTATACCGTATACATGGCTCCTATACAGGATCGCTTGTCTCTAATTGTACCGATGCGTCCCCGTCACATCAATCCACACACATGATCGATAACTCGGCCAATCTTTCCGACATTAACCCCCCTCCCCAACTTGACCAAGGCATCAAAGAGGCATCAAAGAGGCATCAAACGGCATCCAAGGGCGTCAAAAGGCGTCAAAAGGCATCCAAAAGGGGCACCAAAAGGTGGCAAAAGGCGTCTAAAAGGCTCAAAAATTCGATTCTCATGCTGCTCGTTTCCTCGACTGCGTAGACCAGCCCTCTATATCTTCACCTCTGCTACCGACTTTCAGACCATCGACCTTGATGCCCTTCATGCCCGGTGTATCCTCCAGCCAAGCATGGGCAGCCATTCCGCCCGCGTTGGCACGCTTATCTGGGATGAGCTCAAGCATCGGTGTCAAGAAGGTCGAGATGCGTTTGGCTTCGTCCTCTTTGAAATGATATTTTTCGCGCAGCACGTCGGGGAGAGCCCAGTGGCGCAGGCGATGGATATTGCGCAGCTCGCCGCGACGGTTGAAAATTTCTTGTGACCACTTTCCGGTGAGGCACGTACGAGGAAAGGGGCCGAGCAGCTCGATGATTTGCGCAACGTGATCGTCGTCTTTACCGTATTTGGTGCCGGACTGGGGATCGAATAAGTAGTCGCCGGTGATGAGCTCAAAGATCTGAAGAAAAAAAAGAAGAAGAAAAAAGGTCAGCGTGGATCCCGGCCAACTGAATAGCACTCAATAGCAGCGATTGATGCTGATTTGACTGCAAAAGAACTTGGCCAAACTCCATGTGGCTGCACGACTTACCATGGCCGCCATACTCCAGACGTCGGTGCTAGCCCCCCATTTGCCGCCGAGGATGACTTCGGGGGATCTGTACTGTCGGGTCTGGATGTCGTCTGTGAAGTGATGATTGACCCAGCAAGCGTTGCCGAGATCTGCAATCTTGACGCTAATAATGTCTGCGGCATGCGCGTCCTCGGCCTTGCGCTTCTCGCCCGTGGCAGCGGTAGGAGACTTGTCGAGGGAAATGCTCGAGACTTCTCGAGTAAGCATATCACTGGGTTGGTTAGCAATTGAAAACGTGGAATGATGCGACGACATCTGCGTGCGACAACATGACATGCGTGTGCAGCATCATCTGCCATCTCCCAACAGCCTGCTTTGCGATTTCCGCTGCTGTCGGGGGCCCGAGGGAGTTGTGACTTACGCAGTCTTGTCGCTTTGCGATTTGTCGCCCTTGGGGGAAGGGTCTGTGCTTTTGGAATCTGAAATGGTCAGTGAGGGTTGACGAGGGAGAGGCCGGACGAGGCGTACCATCTAGCATCTCACCCAAGCTGGCCTGCGAGGTAACGGATGGAAATAGATTCGAGTGGTTGAAGGATGAGTTGAGAGGCGAGGGCAGAGGCTGGCTTCCGGTGATGAGAGTCCTTCGGCGACGGCGACCATTTCGATTATTTTCCTTGTCGCCAGTGTCGGTCTTGACAACCCTTTTGACGATTTGCTCAACGTCGCCGATTTCAATCAAGACATTTTCGGGCTTGAGATCGGTGTGGATGATGCCACAATGGCGGTGGAGGTAGTCGAGGCCGAGCAAAACTTGCTTGGTGATTTGCTTGACGAGGGGCATGGGAATGCCGCGGTGATTCCAGCGCTTAATCAAGCCGAGGAGATTCTCTCCGAGGACCTCAAAGACCATGCACACGTGGGTGCCGTTTGGGCCTTTGTGCTCGAAGGAGTCGAGCAGGCTGACGACATGCTTGCGGCCGGGATGGTCAGGTTGGGCCTGGACGATGCGGTTGAGAAGTTTAATCTCGTCGATGGCGGTCTCGGTGTAGTGGGCGGCGGAGCGAACGACCTTGAGGGCAACATGCTTGCCGGAATTGTTGTCGCGAGAGAGCCAGACGGTTGAAAAGTGACCCCATCCGAGCTTGCGGACAACGGTGTACTTGCCGTCCTTGAAATTCTCTCCGACCTGGACGGGATGGTAGCCGCCCTTGCAATAGTCTTCGGAATCTTCTTCATCGGCGGTATTCTCGGCGGGTTCATCGGCGGAGGAGGACGAGGGCGATCCGGTGACGGCGGAGGCGAGCTGCTGGGTTCTAAAGTCAAAGGAAAAAAAAAGGGAATGTTAGCAAGGATTATCTTGGCTGGGCGATGATGCTGCAGTTGTTGACACAGCGATTGCGAGGGGACAGCGTTAAAAAGAGACCGAGGAATGCAGCGAAGCGGTAGGAAGAGGGCAAGAGAGGTATTCAAAAGGGATACTGATGAGGAAGCGAAAGAAAGGGGGGAAAAAATAACAAGGGCGACGGGATGGCGAGATTGAGTGAGGGCTAACAAGGGATGGGGATGCTGGGAGTGGGATGGATGGATGGGCTTTGGTAACAGCGGTCGGTGATGGTGGAGGGGGATGATTTCGGTCAGCGGCGGGAGGGGTGCAACCTTGACTTGATAAAGGTGCTCATCTTGTCAACATTGCGCAGCTCTGAGCGGGCAAGGAAGAGAAGGAGGGCGCGATGGAAGGGGAGGCGGCGGCCGAAGAATTGGGGTGAGAGCGAGACAGCGCGAGAAGAGATGGTGAAGATTAAAGAAAGGCAGAGATGGAGTCTTTTGTCGAGTCGGCTTGCGCGCGCTGTAGGAGGAAGGAGGAGGAGG
>MWMN01000148.1:5800-41835 GCA_002968875.1 Cordyceps cicadae | reverse complement strand
GGGGGGGGGGGGGGGGGGGGAGGGGGAGTGTGTCCTCGGGTGTGGTGCGGCGCAGTTGTGCAGTTTGCAGTGCGCCGTGCGCCGTGCGCGCGCGCAACAACTGTAACTGGCAGCTGGCAGTGGTACTGCTGGGCGGGGTGGGTGGTGACCTGGCTGGCTGGTTGACTGGCAGCGGTGGTGCGGGCTGGCTGCCGAGCGTAGGGACCTGGTTGCCTCAGGGAGGGAACCAAGGCATGTTAGTGCCTACTAGTACCTAGACACTAACTGAGGTACAGAGGTAGAGGTAGGTAGGTAGGTAGGTATGTAGCTTAGCACACCCACCTACCTACAAGCAGGCACGCTACCTTGGTACCAGACCAGGCAGTACTGTAGGCGGGTACTGACTACCTAACTTGGTAGTTATAAGCCTGGGCGGGCGTAGGTGCTCGGCTCGGTGTGCGGTGGTCTTGTGCTTGTGTCTTGTGTTTGTGACGTGTGGTTTGTGTCTTGTGCCTTGTGCCTTGTGTGGTGATGAGGTCTCTCGTTTTTTTTTCTGAAAAAAAAAAAGAAAAGAAAAGAAGTAGAAAGGTTAAGAAAGGAAGAAGAAAAAAGAAGGACAAAAAAGGAAAGAAATAAAAAGACGACAAGACTATCAGATGATAGGTAGTGTTGCGGTCAGGAGCCCGTGGTGGCAGCGAGTAAAGCTGCCCGACGACATCCATGTTGATGCAGACAGAGCTTGGTGCAGAAAACCAACATCTCCTTCCTTGGAAGCCCCATATTCTGTCTGTGAGTTGCTTGCTTCAGACACTTCACACCCAGAAGATCAGCTTCCAATGCCGCCCGCGAGTTCAGCACCAAGCAGCCCAGGCCAAGACCAAAGCAAGGACAGCCATCCTGAGTATAGCCCCATCGACCATGTGGTCAAGGGTCGGCCGGCCTCTTTGTCTTGCTTGACCTTGATTGCTGGTCCGGTGATAGCTGGCTTGTTTAACCACGGGCTGCATCGCATGTATATCGCCTGGCAAGAGCCGAGAAAAAAAAAAAAAAAAAGACCCGTTCTTGCAGGTCTCTCGTCTGCATCTTTCTCGCGCCCGGTTCACCAGTCACCATAGACAGACCTGAGATTCCCCGCTGCCTGCCTCCCCTGCTCTCGGGAATCTCGCCCACGTTTTTTTTTTCTGGATCAGATCGACCGCGCCCATGGTCCCACGGTACATGACCGCGCCTCTTTCATCTATCAGATGCACGACCACTCGTGTGCTTGGCAGATTATCACCACGCATGCCCCATATATCAAATCCCTCGTTCGTTCTGCCACCTTGCAACAACATGACTCGGCTTCGTTGTTCTTGTTGTCGCCCGAGACGGTCAGGTATCGGGCGTTGGGAGGCATGACAAGCTCGGCGGTCATGGTAATCTGGCGCTCCATCCGAAGGTTCCAGGTGAGGCTCGCTCTTTGTCCGTGGTGCTCCATGTAGCAGCCGCTTGGCGCGAGGCGAGGAGTGACCGAGGAACAAGGGAAAGTGTAGAAAATAATAGCAAAAAAAAGAGGAAGAAAATTCCAATGAAAAGATTAGAAATGAACCTACCCAGTCTTGTCTAGTGGCTCAGGGCTGTGCGTTAGGATCGGTGCCAGTCCGTCCTTCCCGCGCTTCTTGGAAGCGACGCTGTCGCCATTGGACGCGCCGCCAGAGGCCAGTGTCGAGTTGACTTCTGGTAGAGCCTCGTCGCCGTTCATCTCGTCGTCGCACAGCTCTCACGCTGTAGGCTCGCGTTTTCCTGGTTGATTCGCAGTCGTGTTTCGATGGAACAAAGTCAATCGCAAAGGTGCAAGTGGCGGCCTCCGGCTGGTCTTGAGGCGTGGCGGCTGGACGAGGCCCATTCGGGGGGTTGCGCTGTGAACTGAATACCAAACAAAGGAACTCGGTCGCGGCCGGCCGAGTCGATCGGAAATGGGCGAATCTGGAAGTGTATTCGAGGCGAGGAGAAATCAAAAGGTCCGCGGTGCGTGGCGCCAGGTGAGAGATGCAAAAGAAAAGAATCAAGCCTGTGTCTGTCTGGTCTATCGCAAAAGATTTGGGTCAGCCGATTAGTTTACTACCGTCCATGTGAGCCTAAAACAAGGTATGTGGGCAGTAGGTTAATAGGTAGGTAGGTTGGTAAGTACCTAAGTAGGTTGGTGGGTTGGCACCAAAGTTGGTACCAAGGTTGGTAGGTACCTACATACATAGGAGTACTAAGGCAAGAAGGTTTAGTAGGTTAACTACCTAGGTACCTGTAGGTTAGTAGGTACCTATGTAGGTAGGTGGTAAAAACCATCCGTCAGATGCTCGTGCCGCCACAAGGTCCTGATAAGGCACTGGACTGGACCAGACTGGCTGGGTACGTAGGTAGGTAGTTTAGCAGGTAGGTATGACGGTAGTTAGGTAACTGGCATAGCCCATTGATGAGTAGGTAGTTTCTGCTCCTGTTGCTTTTGATTTTTTGATTTGTGATTTTCCCCCTTCTCTTCTTTCCCGTCTCCACTGCTGCTGCCTCAATCACTGAGGCCTGCCTACCTTGGGCAGCCGGTGAATGAGTGGCACAGTGGTGCGGTTGGCTGTTGTGGCTTGCAGCGAGTGAGTGACGCACGCAGACCCAACATGCCCGCTCCGCTAGCAGTCTCTTGCATGCCAGAACAAGTTGAGTGTTCCGTCTCGGTGCGCATCGGGGGCTGAAAGGAAAGGCTGCAAGAACTTTCATGCATGCATCTAGCCAGACCGCAGCAACGGGCTAACAGCAGGGCCTGGTGCTTCGCGCAGCGATGCAGTGTTGGTGTGTGGTAGGTAAGGTATACAGTAGCTGGTGGGCGGAGCGCGGGGTCTTCCAGAGTGGAGGGAGGGGGAGGGGGGTGCTTTACAGTACCTACTTGTTCGCTGGGTTCCTCTGTCGGTCGAAGGATGACAACGGTACATACGTTGAAGTTTGATTTCTTCAACCTTGGATTATCCAAAAGGCCAAGGTGGAAACAAACTGCAGCAAAACAGGAAAGAGGCACGGATTGTGGCTGGCGGAAGTATGATGCTCACGGCAACAAAAGAAAGGAAAACGAAAGGGAAGAGAAGGACGAGGGCGAGAAACAGATTAGCTACAGTTGGTTGTATCTACGTTGCAAGTTCCCCTCGTCAATGAGTCTACAAGGTAGGCGGCAGGCGGGGGCAATCAATAATAAATATCAACCATAGCCCAGTTGCCCTACAGCCTACGGGGACTAAAAACATGGTTCAGGTTGTTGTTACCTTGGTTAGGTAGTAAGTTAGTACTAACGTTAGTACTAGTACGAGGTTATAATAAAAACCTCTCATGCATGCCAGGTAAGCTGGTGCAAGAAAAGCCCAGCGCAACCACAAAGATTACAGTGCTTGCAGCACCCAACTCACTGGCACCCAGCTCAGTGGTACCCAGTGGAGCGCGGACATGAGTCGTGTCATGACGTATGCGGAAGCAATCGTCTCGCCACCTTCATGTAGCCCCGTTGCAGAATACTAATGCCCAGAAAAGTAAATGCGACAAAAGAAGTCGATCCCAGCCGCACCAAGCGAAGCGTCCTTGCAGGTCGCATCTCCGTCGCCGTCGCCGAGCTACTGCCAAACTACCAACTTAATTCATCAAGCATCAACAACCTTATCTCGCCTAATCACGGGCCAGGCAATCTAAAAGCTTTAAAGAATCTAGCAGCCCAATCTTCCTTGACTTTTTGGCGGATCATGACCATGTCCCAAACCTTGTTAGTGTACCTACCTATGTACGTAGATCAAAAGTCCATCTCCAACACTGTGCTGCAATTACCTACGCCTAATGACATTCGCATGCATCACATGTACAACATAATCTTCTCAGGGCGCAAGGGTTGACAAGGTTTAACTCAGCTTATCCATTCCCAACGCCGTAAATCCTAAAATACACCATCTCCACGTAGCATAAGCCATCGTTGGAGACGAGCTTACGGCTTCACATCCTCGCGCAATGCCAAGAAGCAAGGCCACATGTCTCGCCCCGTTCCGTCCTCTATGCCCGCTTCTTGCTCTTCTGTGTCATCTTGCGGAATGCTTCCATGCCGCTCGCACCCAGAGGCCGGTGATCATTAGCCCGGTTGCCATCAAAGGTGCTCATTGGCGCAATGGTGTAGCTAGACGGCAGGCTGGCCATGCGCGCTTCGTTGTTCATCCGCGAAGGCGCCAGCAGCCTCTCCCTCTCAACTTCAGCAGCCGACTGCGCCGGCCGCTGTGTGAGGCTGAACTGTGAGCCAGCCTTTTGGCGCTGCTGTAGCTTGGCCGCACTAAAGGAGGTACAGTTAGTAAATGCGGCTCAGAACAACTCGGGAATGACGTCGCATATCCCAGCCAAGTTCCTCTCGTCATATGGGGACAACGGCAAAAAAAACATACTGGTAGTCAAATTCGCGCGTTTCGACATGGCGCTTCTTGTAATCGTCAGTCCTCTTCAAGATAGGCCGGCTCCATTCGCCCAGCAGCCTCTCTGCCATCCTCTTGATGCTCGCCTCTGGCTTTTTGCTCTTGGTGTAGAATAGGACAATCTTGCCAATCCCACTGCTTCGTAGCGACTCCTTCTCAATGTTGAGCTTGGTAAGCGCCGTAAACAGATCGCGCTGGATGTTGTAAGCTGGCAGAGAGCCGTCGCTCAGAGGTTCCAAAAAGTACTTGACGTGGAGTAAAAAATTGGTATCGGGATCCAGCACTGCGTGCTGAACGTTGTTTCGGTTGAGAATTGCATTCACCTGCGGCAGAAGCTTGAGCTTGTGCAGCGCGGGCTGCCCGACGCGCCGAGCCTCGTTGTCCGCCAAGCAGGCCCTCTCCATTTGCACCTTCAGGTCGGCCAACTGTTCGTCGATTTCGTCTTCCAGGTCCTATTGTTCCCCAAGTTAGGCATAACTCATCAGGCCCACTGCCCAGATTCCAAAAGGACGAAGTTCACGTACGATTTCATCCTTCTTCCGTCGTCTCGTAGAGGATGACCCGCCCTTCTTGATGGCCGCATCAAGTGCTCTGTCAATGGCGCGCTTTCGCCGCTCCTCTGGCGAGAGATTTTCTTCATTTTCTGCCTCGGGCGACGCCTGCTTAGTTCGCACTGCCCCAGAGGCCCGGTCGCCCTCGGCCGCAGCTCTTCGGCGTCGGGGCTTGCGCTCCTGATCCCCATCAGATACGTCCTCCATTGCGACGTCGGTGTCACGGTCGCGCCTCTTCTTTTCACGTCGACCTTCTCGAGGCTTCTTGGGTTGTCCTTCTATTCGCTTTCGTTTCGATACCTTGAGCGTCCGAGCAACATCTTCATCAATATCGACGGGTCGGTCTTCAATGTTGGCCGTCTCAGGATCGTAGTCTTCAAACTGATCTTCGTCAATTTCGGACAGCATATCAGAGTCTCTGTCAGACTCTGCAGCCGCAACCTCGTCTTCGAACTCCTTCTCCTGCCCATCGTGAACGGGAGGGTCTATCGCTGCGGGCGAGCCCGCAAGCGAGCCGTTTTCCGACATGATGCCAGCCGTCGCGTGACTTGTTGGTTGATAAAGAATGGGTATTGAAATATTTGAAGACGGCTCTTGGATCAGCAAGTCAACGATGCGTTGTTGATGCAAAGCGCAGCCTAGGTCGATTGATGATGGGCTCAGAATTATAGCTAACAATGGCGCGCGAGGCGGCTTGCTCTGCAAGCGCCTTGGAAAAAAAAGCTGACCTAATCAAACGCCACAGTCTCAGCCACTTTTCGCTCCCCAAGCCACATGCCTCTGCTAGCCTGCTAGCTCCTGCAAGCATTTGTTTACTTGGCACAGGTGGTTGCTCGGGAAAATACAGACCAAAGTACTTGCATCGCCGCCGCATTTTCTAAACGGTGGCCGTTCATCACTCCGGTACTAGCAGCGACCGAAAGCCATCCTCGTCAACCAGCCATCATGAATCATCGTAGTGGCGAGGGGCACATGGAGTGGGAATACAGTGGCATTGCGCCCTGCGATCCTTCCAGTCCCTTTACGCAAGTCGCACAACGAAACACGGGCTTCAGTATGTGACCTGGCCGGCCCCGCGGGGCAGTTGTTGACGCCTGCTTGCGACAGTCAGTCCACAGAGCCGTGCTAACAGTGTCCAGGTGGCTTCTCGTCCCCTTCTAAAGGGAATGGGCGTCCAAATCCTTTTGCCAGCGTCCCGTCGTCAGCCAAACCACAGCCACCCTCGGCGACCCGTTTTGCACCTCACATTCCGGCCAAGAGCGCCGCACCTCCGTTCCGTAACCCGGCCTTTACGACGCCGCGAAGACCGTTTGAAGAAACAGTTCTCTCTGAAGCCTCTGGGGCAGAAGATAGCCCAGCCCTTACGGAAGCGTCGGACATGCCCAACGACACTCCGGACGTGGACCACATGGGTGACGTGTTTATGGGAGGCATCATTACTCCAACCAAGGTCAACAAATCGACACGGTACGGCCGACATTTGCGCGAAAAGAAACACACGCCGGGCAAGGGGGAGATTTGGAACAACCGAGACTCGTCACGCGCAGGGGCATTGCGGAAGCGGAAGCGGCACAACCTGGACCGTGATGTGAGCAGCGTCGTGCGCTATCAGGACAACGATGAGTCGGAGGGCGAAACGGATGCGTCTGTGTGGTCCGAAGGCAGGTCGCAAAAGGGTCAAGGCAGACGGCAGCAGCGCGGATTCCTGGGCTCCATCTTTCACATGCTCGACGAGCATCCTAATGCACCAGAAAATCTACATCGGTGGATTCAGCTCATGATCAACATGTTGGTGGCCACGACCGTGATTGGCGTGGGCTGGTCCATTGTGTCGACGATTCGTTCCGACATTCGGAACGCGAACGAGGGCGCTCGCCTGGCGATCCTGAGCTCCATTGCGGAGTGCACGAAACACTGGAAAGACAATGCTTGCGAAACCAATGATAGGCCCTTTTTCCAGTCGCAGTGCGACAAGTGGTATGACTGCATGGTGCAGAACCCAGAGTCGATTATGCGAGTCAAGGTGACGGCCAAGCAAATCGCCGAGATAATTAATGAATTCTCGGAGGCGATGAATTTCAAGGCCTGGGTGAGTCTCTTTTTTGGTTGTGTCTTTGCTTCTTGGCCCTCATTTCTTTTCTTTTGTCTTTTTTGTTCTCCTTCTTCTCCTTGTCTTCCTTTTTTCTTTCAACCATGTCTCTAGAAAGCCCAGGAATGCTAACATGGCTAGGGTTTCTTCTTCGCCATCATCATCATGTGCGTGTTTGGAAACAATCTAGTTCTCGGCCGCGGTTCCAATGGCGGCCACACAGCGACGTACAAACGGGAGCCTATGAAGAATGCCAACGGCCTGGGGGATGAATCCGGCGTCATGTGGATGCCGGTTCAGACGCCGCGGATGAAGCGACACGCTTTAGTGGAAGATGGATCTGATACCGACAGTTCCCTCCCACGAGCTACACCGTTGATGCTGCCACATTACACACCAAGCGGGCGCAGAAGTCCGAGCAAGGGCGAGCGGGCCAGGAGCCCGATCAAGTACTCGCGCAACCCGATCAAATGTCTGTAGTGCTTCTTTTTAAATCTGTCTAGTCGTTATTTTCCTGGGTTTCTTTTGTTCTATTCGCCGGGTCCATGGGTACAGGCCATGCATGAGCGAACACTGGAAGGTGGATTTTCTTTGTCACGGCTTGACGTATTACTCATAGCAGGAGAGGGCGTATTGGGAAAGCATCTAGGGTTATTGTTTTGATTCAAGGAAGCATCCATCCTATGAAGAAACACTCGAGCGCTTGTTTGTCTACAACAAGTTGTCTGTGCCGTGTACTAACAACTACCCTCTAGCTAATCCAAGCTGTCCCGTGGCCCAAGTGGCCTAGCCGAGCCTGTTGGTGCTGAGAATATTATTCTTGGCTGCCGCGAAAGCCCTGGGGAGCGCGGCATTCAACCTCGGATCTCTTTGCTTGGCAAAGCCGACATTGGGAACGTCATCAAAACCCTTGAAGTGCTGCTGCACTCGTGATTCAAACTCGAAGTCGGCAAAGTTGTCAACCAGGTCCTTCTCAGCAGCGTCGAGCCTAGTTGGCAGCTGATATCTGAGAGTGGCATCTGCGTTGAGGGCGCCCTGAAGGCCGGGAGTCTGTCGAATCATGTCAAAGTCCTTCTTGATCCAGGCCCGAAGCTCTGCCGCGCTCAAGTCGACAAACTTGGCGCGTCGAAGACAGTCCCAGGTCTTTCGCCTGGCCACTTGCAGGCAAGACTGGTCACCTTGGCAAGCATCGCGCGCCGCCGTGGCCGGGGGTATGCACTTTGGTTGACTCGGCGTCAGGGCATTCTGAGCAGGGGCATTCTGAGCAGGCTTGTTCTGGGCAGGGCTGTTCTGAGCAGGCTTGTTCTGAGCAGGGCTAGGTAGCCACTGGGGGGGCTGCTCGCCCTCGTCGGCGCCCTCGTCGGCGCACTTGTACACCTTGCGATTGCCGCCCTGGCCAGACGCGTTGAGCAGAAACTCCATCATGCCGACGCTCGTGTGGAGGACGTTGTCTCGGTACTCGGTCGCGTTGGGGTAGAAGATGTTTTGGCAAAACGTCCTGAAACTGCCGTCGCCTCGCGGCTTGCCGTGCCTCCCCTGGCCCCAGCCAAACTCGAAAGTAAGGGCGTTGATCCTGTTGGCGCCGCAGGTATGGTTATAGTAGCGCAACATGGCCTCGTCCGAGCTGCCCATGGCGGCGGAGAGCGTGATGGTCTGCGCGGCCGAGTACCGGTTGCTCTTGGCGACGCCGTTCATGGAAAGGGCCATGCGTTCGGCAACGGCCTTTTGGGCGGCAAAGTCGTCGGGCTCCATGTACTCCTTGTAGCCGTCGCCGGCTATGCCTCTCTGACCGTCAAACTTTTTGTTGGAAAAGTTCATGGTGGCATCGTTGACCTGGGCCTCGTCGGTGCCCCAGCTGTAGAGGACCTTGCCGAGGGCAGAGTGCAGGTCGAGATACCAGGACAGCGAGGTGACGCGCTCGAACACGTCGGTGATGCTCCGCGACTCGGCCTCGGAGACGGGCTGGGGCCCCATGTAGTTTTCCTTGGCCGGGTCGTTGGACTGCGAGAGCCGGGCCCTGCTGGAAAAGAGACGCTGGTCGCGGAAGATGTTGAAGTTGCGGTTGATGTCGACGCCAATGCCACCCTGCATGGGTCTGCGATTCTTGCGCCAGCACGAGTCGGTCGTCTGGTCGTAGTTGATGCCGTCGGGGTTGACGGCGGGGATGATGGCGATGCCGGCGTTGAGAATCTGGCGGACCTGGGACACGTCGTAGTACTTGTCGCCATACCTGAGGCCCGTGTTTTGCTTGTCGGCCCAGAGCAGGTCGGAGACGAGGTACAAGACGTTGTCCGGGCCGCCGCGCTCGCGGGCGTGCACGCCGCTGGTGAGAAAGGCGCGCGGCTCCTGGGCGCCGACGACGCCGTAGTGAATTGAGCGGCCTTGATGCGTCTTGGCGGCGGCGGGCGTGAAGCGGATCCTGTCAGGGTAGGTCCTCTGGAGGCCCTTGATGGCCGATTCGATCTCGGCAACGCTGAACACGGCGAGTTTGGAGTCGTCGGTAAAGGCCCTCGGGTTGGAGCCCATGCCTTGGGGGGCCTTGGCGCCGGCTTGGAAGCGGTCGCCTCTACCGACCGGGATGAACTTGGCGGTGGAAGCTTGACGCCGGTCCATGGTGTGTTCCTCGCCATCGAGCTCCTCGTCAAGCAGACAGCCGCTGGTGAGGCCGCCCAGGGCCACCAAGGACAGGACGGTTTGCACTTTCATACTGGGAGCGACAAGGGTGGATTCAAGTATCAAGAAAAAGGAGACGGTGAATGACCAAAGACTTGGATGCTGCTGTGAGTGCTGACATGCAAGTCACCGGGCATCTCTTTATTATTATATACATCATTTCACATCGGACATGGATGATAAAAGTCAAAGACGCAAGCAGAAAGGAAAGAGGCTATAACTTACTCGCCATATGGTTATTTGCCAAGCCGGCGGCTCCAATGGGCTGACTCGGGGGAGGGCGGGAATCAATCCAAGGGAGCTGAGCTGAAGCCCGAAGCATCCACCTCGCTTGAACGCACCTAGGTTTGTTGCCCATTCCGTCATCCTGTAGGCACATAGGTATGCAATGACAGTCCGCTGGCCTTGCTGGTACAAATGCCCAAAATCATGCATCCCTGATTAGGGCTGTGCAGACGCGGTTGTCATGATGAAGAAAGGAGACAAGAAACGTAGGCGGGGATCAAGGTCTAGTCATGAAAGCTGCCCTGCTCAACCCTTGGACGTATTTTTCCCGTCCTTTGCCGTCCTTGCCACCCCTGCTAGACATGCCCATCGCTTACTTATTAGACTTGCACCCTGGTCTTAGGTGGGCGAATACGAGGCTGCTCGCAACTCGACGACCTTTGTTGAGTATATCAAGCAAATTCGCCATGTCATAAAGGCTGGCACGGTTGCCTCACACAAGGAACCTGTTTTACAGCTATCAGGCAAGGACGGACAGGTACCCCATCTCTAAATCTACATCTGCATCGACATGTTCATCTACATGTTCATCTGCATCTACATGTACATCTACCTAGTGCGGAATGCACATTATACAAGGGTTCATGCAGGACTGTGCAGTTGAAAGGCCCCAGATGCTTAAATTTTCAAAGACCCAGATGCTTAACTAAGGTATTTTGGCGGTATCGTTGGTAGTTGGCTAGCATGCGATGCGCTCGCTAATCACCGAAGGAGCGGAGGGCTTGCCCCGAGGAAGCGCCATTTACACTGGTTGTAGGGTAGTTGGAATGTCGTGAAGTAAGTAATAGTATTAGGCCCGAGCTTCGAGCTATATGTGGCGCAGCTCTCCCTTCTCCAGGCGCTGACTCGCGGAGAATCCTGGAGGACATTCCATATTGACCAACTAGGAGGCTTCGTAGGGCACGGTGCATGGCGTCGGCTCCTGCCGAGCAACGCGATTGATTCGACGCTTGCCACTTTAATTTACCTTGACATATAAATCCCCAGTGTCTTGTTTCATTTACCCGAGAGCACCCAAGAGCATGGCGGCAAGTGGGAGTGCCAGTGGGAGTGCAAGTGCAAGTAAAGGCAGCGAGAGGTAAGAGTGAAATCAAACCTGTCCCTCTTGTCCATCGGGCCAAGATGCGATTGTCATTGTCATTATCGTGTTATAGGCAGGCCGTGAGCCACTGGAAAAGACGGCACGCGGATGCAACGTCAAGACAGGCTAACATGTAATACTCGGTGGGGATTCCGCAGGATTGTGCCTTGACTAAGAAGCTGCTGCTGTTCTTTGATGCAGCCATGGTTGAGCCCATCCAGCCCATAGGCTGGCAAGTTGCCTTCCTAAACAGGCAACTTTGATGGATGGGCTGGATGGGCTGGCTGGGTTGCCTCGGCTGCTGATCGTAGATAGCGTCTCGCCTACTGAGTGGCTGGTTGGCTGGCTGGCTTGTCCAATGATACTTGTCAGCTTGTCGGTATTTAGCTATTTTTATTTTTTATTTTTTTCATCATTTTGTATCGTTAGCATCAGCCATCTCTCCATCTCTCCCCTGCCCGCGTACCACTTCCAGGCTACCACGGCACGGCAGCACCCATTGTCTTGGCCGCACAATGGCAGCTTGGCACTGGCGATGGCGATCGTCGATGGCTTAAATTTAGACTTGATCACTTGGCAGCCGCCACCAGATTTCGGGGCATCTTTCATCAGTTTTCATCAGGACAGAGTCTTTCTGTTTCCTGTAGACTGCGTATCACTGCAATCAGGAGCAGTACATGTCCAGCCAGCCAGCCAGCAGCCAGCCAGTCAGCCAGTCAGACAGCCCTTGGACGACGCGCACGGCCGACTGCTCACAGCGGGCAGCACGTGTCTGTCGATAACCCGGCTCCTGACTGCTGTCGATACAACCGTAGATTCCGACTTCCTAAACGGGCAGACACTTCTCACCAACTAAATCTCCGGCGTCGTTAGCACCGTAACAATGACAGTAGGACTAACATGATTCGAGAAGGTAGCCGACCCGACAGTTTGACTTGGGCAGTGACATTTATAATAGGCGTGGGATGCACGCGGGAGTGCTATCCGGGTGGAAGCGGGGAGTTGATGGTAGAGAGTCTGTCTGCCTGTCTGCCTGTCTTTCTCTCTGCCTGTCTGTCTGTCTGCTAAGCGACGGAAGATGCAGATGGATGATATCAGTGCCACGGGCAGATGGGTATAAAAGGTGGCCGCCATGGCCTCGTTTTTGAAAAGGAAAGCATCTTGATTCTCCTCTCCAGTCCAACAGCGGCCAGCCTCTGCCTCTTCCTTCATCCACTCATCCACTCATCCATCCATCCATCCATCCATCCACACAGTCATGAAGCTCAGCGTCATTGCGCTTGCCACGGCGGCCCTGGCTGCCCCGGCCTCCAAGATGGTCGTTCACGAGTCGAGAGATGCGACTCACGTTGGCTACACCAAGGGCGCTGCTGCCGACTCCAACACTCGCGTGCCTGTGCGCATCGCCCTGAAGCAGCGCAACCTGGAGAATGCCATGGACCTGCTGCTCAAGGTGTAAGTACATACCTATAGTCTTGCCAAGCTGTCTCCTTTTGAACAGCACTCACTCAACCCCCTGTGCCTTGTTGAATCGCCCTGACTGACATGCCTCCTCCCCCTCCAGCTCCGACCCCAACTCGGCCGACTACGGCAAGCACTACACCGAGGACCAGGTCGTTTCCACCTTTGCCCCCGAGGCCGAGACGGTCGACACGGTCAAGTCGTGGCTGGTCGCCAGCGGCATCCCCGCCGACGGCATCAAGCTCAGCCAGAACAAGGGCTGGCTGACCTTTGAGACGACCACGGGCAAGCTCGAGTCCCTCCTCGACGCAAAGTACAGCCAGTACAGCCACCCGACCCGCGCCGGCAGCTACATCGGCACCGACGAGTACAAGCTGCCCGGCTCCGTCGCCGACCACGTCGACTTTGTCCAGCCCGCCGTCGCCCTCGCCGCCCAGGGCAAGGTCCAGCGCAAGCTGCCCTCGGTGCCCTTCTGGCCGCTCGACCGGACCCTCGCCGTCGCCGCGTCCACCTGCCCGACCAAGATCACGCCCACCTGCCTCCGCTCCATGTACAACTTCGGCCAGGGCTCGCTCAGGGACGCCTCCAACGACCTCGGCATCTACGAGGAGGCCGGCGAGCAGTACGTCCAGTCCGACCTCAACGCCTTCTACGCAAAGTACGCCTCGTACGTGCCCCGCGGCACCGCCCCCAAGAACGCCCCCGTCAACCAGCAGTCCGCCACCCAGGACAGCGGCGAGGCCGACCTCGACTACGAGATGGCCGTCCCCATCATCTACCCGCAGGGCACCGTCAACTACGAGGTCGGCGTCCCCGACGACGCCCTCAGCTTCTTCGACCCCCTCCTCGAGGCCCTCGACGCCTCCTACTGCAACGACAGCGGCGAGTGCGGCAAGTACAAGTCGACCAATGTCATTTCCATCTCGTACGGCATCGACGAGGCCGACTTTACCGCCAGCTATGTCAAGGTATGTAGTTTCGCTCCTTTTCCCTCTCTCTCTCTCTCTCTCTCTCTCCCTCCCTCTCCCTCTCTCTCTCTCTTTACCTCCTTCTCCCTCTCCCTCCCTCTCTCTCTCTCCCCCCCTCTCTCTCTCTCCCCCTCTCCATCACCCTCCAACTAACCATCTCCTCCCACCCAGCGCCAATGCAACGAGTGGATGAAGCTCGGCCTCCAGGGCGTCTCCGTCCTCATCTCCTCCGGAGACTCTGGCGTCGCCAGCCGTGAGCGTGAGTGCCTCGGCCGCAACCAGGACGTCTTCGTCCCCGGCGTCCTCGGCGGTTGCCCGTACATCACCTCGGTCGGCGCCACCCAGCTGCCCGCCGGATCCAGCCCCGGCGACGCCGAGACGGCCGTCATGGACCGCTTCTCCTCCGGCGGTGGCTTCAGCAACGTCAACGCCGCGCCCGACTACCAAAAGTCTGCTCTCGCCACGTACGTAACCCCCTTTTTTTTTGTCACTGTGCTTTTTTTACTACTCCCGCCCAAGAAACTTGGACTCGACTAACCTGCTCTCCCTCACCAGATACTTCTCCCAGCACGACCCCGGCTACCAGTCGTACAACACGACCGACGGCACCATCCCCGACAACGGCGGCATCTACAACCGGGCCGGCCGCGGCTACCCCGACGTCTCGGCCAACGGCCTGTACGGCGTCGTCGTCGTCAACGGCCGCGAGGGCACCAGCGGCGGCACCTCGCAGTCGGCGCCCATCTTCGCCGCCCTCGTCAACCGCATCATCAACGAGCGCATCAAGGCCGGCAAGAAGGGGCCCCTCGGCTTCCTCAACCCGACCCTCTACCAGAACCCCGGCATGTTCAACGACATCACCTCGGGCGACCAGCACCTCGGCGGGCCCAACGGCGACGGCGCCCCGAGCGAGTGCGGCAACAACGGCTTCTCCGCCGTCCCCGGCTGGGACCCCGTCACCGGCCTCGGCACCCCCAACTACGCCAAGATGCTCAACGTTTTTCTCAAGAACTAGGAGAACGAGGGGCATGTAGATGATTTTTTTGTTAAAAAAAAAGAAGAAATAAAAATAAAAACAAGTACATATACGAGTACATACATGACATCAATATAACCAACGTTTATACTTTATTACATCACACCTACTCCTACCATGACTGGGCAACCTGACAGACCACGATCAATGTAAGCAACATTTAGACTTGATTTAAATCACACCTACTCCTACCACGACTCGCCAACCTAACGAGACCCTAGCCAAGAATAACCAGCGACTAACTACCACCTGAAATTCTCGAAAGCGTCAACCGTCGAAACCGGCGTTGGGGGGCGCGCGGGCTCATATTGCTCCTCCTCCTCCTGGTAATACGAGTCCTGCCGCTCCCGGTAATACCGCTGCTGCTGCTGCTGGTAATGCCGCTGCTGCCGCTGCTGCTGCTCCTGTTGCAGCCGCCTTCTCTCCTCCCGCCGCTCCTCCCGCCGCCTCCTCTTCACGCGCATCTCCGCCTCGTACTCCTCCCGCCTCATCTTCTCGGCCCGGTGATACGCCGCTTCCTGCTTCTTGTGCAGCTCGTCGTCCCGCTTCTGGTACCGACGCGCCTCCTCGTACCAGTGCCGGTTAAACGTCGCCTCCCAGCGGTGCCAGTCCGCGACATACAGTCTCATCTTGTTCTCGAGCTCCTGCCGAGTCCCCTGCCACTCCGCTGCGCAGTTCTGCTGGCGACTGAGAAAGTCCTGGTCCAGCATGTACCCCTCAAGGTCTTGGAAGGCCTTGTGGTTCCTCGCTCGCCGAAACTCCTTCTCGTCGATGGCCTTCCACTTGCGCACGTAAAACTCATCCGCCAGCCGGCGCCGCTCCTCCGCCAGCCGCCGTTCCTCGCGCTCCAACTTCTTGCGCTCCCAGCGGCCGAGCCGAGCCTGCTTGAGCTCCCACTCTTCCATGCCTGCCGGGTCGTTGGCCGGGGGTGCGTCGGGGGCCTCGGGGGGCTGCTCCTCGTCCACGCCCCACGAATTCCCGCGCGGCCGGCCTGATTTCTCGCGGCCGGGGCGGGATGGTGGCTGCCGCGGCTCGTACGCTCGCGGCGCCTGGCCTGGTTTCCACGTGAACATGTCCGGGTGGTCGGGTGGCGGGCAGTTATTCCGCGGCTGCCCATGCGCTCTCCGTGAGCCGCCGTTGTTCGGCTGGTACGCAGCGCCATCCGCTGCGCGAGTGTGAAAATAGCCCGACGCCATTTTCTATATTCTTTCGTCTTGTGATGAGCAGACTTGCTCGTTTCTTTCGTTGTCCGTTGGTCAAATCTTTGTCGTCGCTGGCTATCGATCGTGGCGAATGTGCGCAAGCCGAGAATCGTTTACGCTGTGTCGAATGTCTTTCCGATACGGGGGCGCTGCAGAATAATCTCCCTTCTTCCATACATTCAAAAGAAGAAGATGAGCAACTGTTTCTTTTTTTTTTTTCCAAGTTTTGGGGCGGACGGCTTCCAGCATATATACTCAACCAAGTAGCCCTCGCACCAGCAGCGTAGAGCGCCGCGTCTGACGACGTCGACACGGGATTCCTTTTAGCAGCCTTGGGCATCGCTTTTTTGTGCGCTGCACAAAGCCGTCCCATGACCTTTTTTTTTTTTTTTCGTCAAACCAGAAATTGTAAAAGACGAGTGCTGCGTCACCTCTGGTCGGTCGGAACAAGGGTAAGGAAGGGCAGGGGGGGCTTTCAACAAGAAGAGCAAGACGTCAGCCTTGTCCACCATACCATACAGGCTGTGCCTTGGAGCAACCGGCCAACAACGGTTTTGTGTTCGAGCCGAGATTCTGAAGAAAGAACAGAAAATGATTGTCACGAGTTGTCTCCAGGTAGTGAGAAACGGTATAACAATCAGGATACCCTAGCCGCTTTGTGCAACTTGGGTGTTGCGGTGGCAGGGGCCAGTAAGTCAGTACTCGTGGTTGCTATACCGAGAAAGACGACGCTTGAGACTCACCACGTTACCCAGTGCTTCATCATGCAACACAACCATGACAAAGCCAACCATCAGAGAGTGCAAGATATAATCAGCTGTTGTTCGAAAGTCTTGTTCAACAATGAGCGACCTATCTACCGATACTAATGTACAACCACAAAACACCCATGTCAACCAATAACCGAAAAGGCCGAAAGGCCAAAAGAAAAAGCAAACAAGAAAAAGAGCAAAGAAAATAAAACAAAGTCAAAGCAGAAGAGGCTTAGAAGCAAAGACCCGATCAAAAGAACCCCCGTAGAAAAGAAAAGCCTTGTCTGTATAAAGAAAGGGCAGCCATGCACTTTTGTCAGATCCAAGTAACCCCCAAAGAAAAGAGAAGCGCAGCGGATATTAGTCATTATCTGTACATGTTGTATAAAAAAAAAAAAAAAAAAAAAAAGGGAGGCACCAAATGCGTGTGGTGCAAGAGCAAATGTCTGTCTAGACGTCGACGTCGGTAAAATCATCAAAGCAGGTGCCAGTGAGCGTGGATGTAGTGGCAAGGGGCGACGCGCTCCCCTGGTGAGTATAGTAAAGATTTGGAAAGATCAAAGGTGCGATATGTTTCGCCGCCATGTTGGCGAGTTCGTGACAAAGGAAGACGGCGTCATCGCCGGACGTGCGTGTGTATGTGAGTAAACAAGTATAATCCAAAATGTTTATCCAACAAAGGGCGCCTCAAGCAGAGGTGACGCGAGGATCGGGAAAGTAGCCCATCATGCCCCAATCACCCCCGCCGCCGCCGCCAGCTTGCGGTGCGCTACTTTGGCTCGATTGTGATGGTGTGCTGGCGAGCATCGAGTTGGTCATGGTTGCCCAGTCTCCAAAGCCGGCACCCGGGGCCGGGGAGTACTCAAAATCCATCATGGCGTCACCGTTTGCCTGTGGAAATGGCGGTGGGGGAGGGGGAAGTTCGCGCTTGTCGTAGTTGTTCGCTTGCGACGCCAAGACTGGAGGTGACATGGTAATGGGTGAGTTGGACGACGAGTCTGGGGACTGCCGCGGAACCTGGAATTGCTGGCTCGCGGGGAACATGCTCGGTGTCTGGAACTGAGAAGCGCCGAAGGCGCCTTGGCTCGCGTCACGAGTCGTGCTCGACGGAAGCATCGACGGCGGTCGCATCTGGCCCATCGAGTTGCCATGGGAAAACGGCTGTTGTTGAACCGCGGCTGCTTGTTGAGAGGGGGAAGGACTGGGCGACGCGACGTTGCCATTGTTGGTCATGACAACGTCGGCCAGGTCGTACGCGACCGAGACGATCCATTGCGCTTCTGCCTCATCACCCGAGAAGAACTCCAACAAATCTTGCAGCTGGCCGGGACTCTCCTTCTCGAGGAAGCCCTGAGCCCGGCCAGTCTTGCTGGGGTGCCAACTAAACTGTGGACGTCTACCTCCATACGATGTGTGCTTTTCCGCGACCAGCGTATCCCAGGCAGTGTGGATGAGCGGTTGGTGGAGAAGGCCATAGACGACGCGCGAATGCATCCAGTCGTTCTTGCCGAGACCAGACTCGAAGTGGCGTGCAACATGCTCGACATGGCGTTCGCGTGCCGGGTGAAGGGCCGAGCAAAAGCCACATGCCCAGTACTTGCGCTTTCGCAGAAACTTGACCACCTTTTCGGCATGAGGGCATGTTTTGCATCCGTGGCACTGCTTGTGGTGTTGGTTGAACGAGTTGGAGCCCCAGAAGCTGCGGTTGCATCCGGGTTCTGGACAAGGGTATTTCCTCCAGCGCTCGTGAAACTCGTCTTCGTGTCGTTTCCAGTCGTACTTGCGCTTGAAGCTAGTCTCACACGAAGTGCACCAGTAAACGTTTTGCTTGTTGCCGCTCGAGGGCGTTACTTGAGAGCCGTTGATGACGGGTGCGCCACTGGCTGAGGTTAGAGGGGGGCCCATGGATCGAGCGCTCATGCCGGACTGCCAAGACATGGAGGAGCGCGCCGAGTTGACGGACCATAGCGAGGCGTGGCCGGAGGAGCCGGAGCTGGTGGAGGAGACCGACATCCTGGTGCGATGTGCGTAAGGGTACGAGGGCGGCAGGAAAACGGTGCCATCGGCCTGGTCAGGAATGGCCAAGTACGGAGTTGCAGAGGCATGCATGGCGGGGTTCCAAGTCGGGGTAGCCGGGTCCTGTCGGGGCTCCGTCTTGATCTCGGGGTGAAGTCCGCCGGTGGGTGTTGGTGTTGGCGAGGCGGTCGAGGGCGAGGAAGCGCCGGCATTCGGGGAGAAGGAGCCGTGGGAAGGAAGGGCCGAGGGCGATCGCGAGGGCGGCGGGGGCGGCGGTCCCTGAGGTTGAGGGGGAATCTGAAGTACGTTTGACTGTTGGGTAGCGGGGAGGGTGGACTGGATGGAAAAGTTGAGCTGCAAAGGGGGGCTGTCTTCTACCCACTGATGCAGCAAGTCTTTGGAGAAGCCCGAGTCGATGAGGACCTGCAGGTTCTTTCGAGCTTCGGCCAGAACATTTTGGGCGGCAGGGTCGAGCTGAGAGTCCTGTTGTTGCTGTCCTGACAATGGGGAGGAGTGGCCTTGCAGCTGGTGATTTTGTGAGGGATCCATTGCGGCTTGTGGTCAAGTCAAAGTCACCTTGACATTGATGGCTGGGTATCGGGCTAATCAACGAGAGAGATGAGAGGAGCGAAAACGAGAACGGATTGGAAAGGATGTCGTATCGAGGTTGCTTGAGTAGGCGTCGACGGGCGGGCAATTGTCGACAAGGCCGAGAGGATGATTGGACGACAAGAGGGAGGGCGAGCGCAATCAGTGTTGGTAGGTGATGAGAGCTAATGAGCGAGGAGGTTGTATGTAGGGCCAGAAGTGAGCGTAGCTAGCTAGAGTAGAGCGACGGGCGAATTACGGATGGAAAGACGGGCGGCCGGGACCAGGGACCAATTCGACGGGTGAGTTGACGGGAGCAAATATGAGAGCGTTGTGATGGTAGAGAGCGAAGCCAGCCGATGATGGCGTGAAGGAAAGAAACCGTGGTGGTGAAGCGAGCGAGCGAGCGAGCAAGAAGCAAGAAGCAAGAAGCGAAGCGTGACGAGGTAAGAAAGAGGAGGTGAGGTGAGGTGAGGTGAGGCGAGGCCCAGGCTCGAGGAACGAGGGGGCTCGCAAGGGTAATATGGCGAGACAGGGCCGGCTGATGTTGGGAGACGAGGAGAGGAGGAGGATGGGAGAAGGCAGGGCAGAGGAGGAGGAGAGTGGAGGGGAGAAGGACGGATGGGTGGTGGTGGTGGTGTGAAGCGAGAGCAGGGAAGAGGCACAAGTGCGGATACAAGGTACAAGGTGTGCCGTTTCGATTGTAGCTAGGAGGTAGGTAGGCAGGTTGGTGGTAGTTGAGGTACCTATGTACGGATAGGTAGGTAGAGATTGGCGCGGGCGAGCAACGAGGAGCGAGCACAGCACCTAAACCAGGGGGTAGGAAGGTAGGTAGGTAGGTGCTAGAGGAATCAGGAAAATGTAGGCATGTAGGTATGTAGGAGGAGGTAGTTTGGTAGGCAGACAGGCAGACAGGCAGACAGGCAGGCAGGCAGGTAGGCAAGTATGTATGTATGTAGGTAAGTAGGTCGGCACCAACTTGACTGACTGGTCAACGGCAAACGGCAAACGGCAAACGGCAGACGGTAAACGGGCAGTTGTAGTGACAGTGGCAGTAGTAGTGGCAGTGGTCGCAGTAGCAGTAATGAGTGGTGGTGTGAGCGCAAGAAAAGGTGTGCGACAAGTGTGGTGAGGTGTGTGCGTTTTGCTGGCTGCTGGCTGGCTGGGCTGGCTGGCTGGCTGGCTGGTGGGTGCGTGTGTCCGTCCGTCCGTGTGTGTATGAAGTAGAGAGATATTCGTGCTAGGTAATGTCTGTATGCATGCATGCATGCATGTATGGATGTGCGTGCGTTTTGTTGCGCCGTCCCCTGCTGCTGCTGCTGCTGCTGCTGCTGCTACCGCTGCTGCTGAGCTTGGAGGGTGTCGTGAACGTGTGAGGTCGGCAACAAACACAGACGAGAAAGGCCAGACAGATGGGCGGATGGAGGAGTAAAAATGGGAAGAGGTCAAGTATGTATCCATATACGAATCGGGAAGACGGGAGGAAAATCAGTACATACCTGTGTCCGTAGGCGTAGGTACCAACAAGGAACGGCGGAGAGAGGTGTGTGGTCAGAGAGCAGGCGGAAGGAGAGGAGAGGGGGGGGGCGCAGAGCTCCCCGGAGTCTAGTGGGACAATAAACACGACAACGAGAGTGATTAAGCAGCGCGCCCTACGTAGGAGTGCTGCTAATGCTCTATATGAGCTCTGCTGTGTTCTGCCCTGTTCTGTT
The DNA here is from genome assembly GCA_002968875.1 of Cordyceps cicadae. Lineage (NCBI taxonomy): Eukaryota > Fungi > Ascomycota > Sordariomycetes > Hypocreales > Cordycipitaceae > Cordyceps > Cordyceps cicadae. The sequence goes on along the minus strand of MWMN01000148.1, from coordinate 20,985 downwards.
CTGTTCTGTTCTGTTCTGCTCTTCTCTGTCCTGCCATGCCAATGTAGCAAGGGGAATATGGATGCATCTATCTTTGCCCGGGGACGTAGGTAGTCTTTACGGATCCGTACAGGAAATTCAAAGTGCTTTTTCCCTGCAAAGGACAAGGAGGGGGATAGATGGGAAACCGCCCTGGATGCCCTGGATGCCCTGGATGCCCTGGCCACGAGCTACAGGGGGGTCGTGGTTGCGCACTGAGGGCGTGCCAGGGGGGTGGCAGCAGCGTCTATTCAAGGTTACGTCGGGAGACACTACCTCTGCCAAAGCAGGCACCCTAACGTGCTGGGCTATGTAGTCATTTTATTAGCGCTGGTAGCTGCCGTCTCCATGGGTGGGCATGCGTACTGGTAGGTTTTGTTTTGGTTTTTTTTTTTATGGCCTCTTGCAGTGGATAACACCCTGGAAACTGCCGGCGGACAGAGCGTGGTGGGCGGAGGCGGAGATGGGCGGATGCATGGGGCATGTGGCGTGGATGAACAGCGCGGGCAGGCAGTGACCACAAAAAAAAAAAAAAAGAAAAAAAAAAAAAAAAAAAAAAAAAAAAAGAGAGCTGCAAGTTTGAGAGGCAAGGGAATTGCAATAATGTGTTTATTATTCGCTTTGCGTCTACCAATATCAGTCCTGTTTCGTGAAATTACTTGCGGAACTGGGACAGTCAAGACATTGCCGATGCCGTAGTGCAAGTGCAGGGGGGGTACCTTTTCTGCGCCCCCCCCCCCCCCAGTAACGTAAAACTTGCAGGCACTGACTGACTGGTACGCTAACACCTCGATAGGTAGGTAGGTACCTAGCAAGGAACTTACTGAGTTAATACAGTAACCAGCAAGATGCCTCCAAGAACTTTGTTACGAATATTTCCTACCTAGGTAGGTAAGGTAGGTACCAGGTAGGTCCGTCGCTGCGCTAACCCAGGCACCGGCCCAGGTACACAGAGTGTGGCGTCGAGATGTGCAACGCGTATCCCCGTGGCGCTCAGCCAAGGCACACACTTCTGAAGGAACAAATAAATAAATACAAAAGAAGGAAAAAATAAAGGGAAGCAGACAAGTCATCGTGGCCAATGGGCAATGGGCCAATAAACCAATGAACCAGTGGGCAATGGGCCAGTGGGAGCCTGCGGATTATTGTGATGCGCAGCTTTGTTGTTGTCGATGATGCCCGAGACACTGTCTGACGATTTTATTAACGAGTAGGTAGGTGTTTAGTAGTGCCTGCTTAGGTATGTAGGTAGGTAGGTAGGTAGGTACCTGGTAAGGTAGTAGCTACTGATGAGCCCATGCTAAACTATTGTTCTTGTTACCAACGAGTTATGACATGGAAATAACCGCACAGACGACAAATGTCAGAGCTATTCACGTACATTCAGCTACTAGTTGCACAGAATCGGCCGAGGAGAATTTGTAACCGCGAAAATTTACTCAAGCGAAATACCCACCAGCCATCAGCCATCAGCCATCAGCCACCAGCCGCCCAGCCAGCCTTGACGCCTTCACAGCCCAGCCCAACGCATCCGTGCACCAACAGAAACGGCCGTCCGTTCATTCATCGCTCGACGCGTTGGACTGACGTGACTGCCGCATCCCTTGTCTCTCTCGCTTTCTCTCTCTCTCTCTCTCGCCTTTTGACTTTTTCACCTTGTCCCCTTGTCCCCTTGTCCCTGCAATCAAGTCAATTACCTTGGCAGTCATCAGACCGCAAGGACAGCGCCACCCATCATCTTGACTTGTCTTCGTATGTAATGCGAACCCTCGTTATTCCCACGTCCTTCTTTTTTTAGAAGCCAGTTCGCGGCTTGTTCGGATCGACGAGACGCCTCGTTAATTTCTTCGCTTGTCTGTTTTGAGCATTGACGTTCTTCCACCAATTGCGTGACGAGGGCGACAACCATCCTAACCTTGACCATCCTACTTTCTCCCACTCGTCATGGCCATAATCTCAATCAAGAAAACAGGTGCAAAAAAGACTAAAGAAAAAAAAAAAAAAAAAAAAAAAAAAAAAAAGGGGAAAAAAAAAAAAAAAAAAAAAAAAAAAACTCAAGACAAGAAAGACAAAAAGACACATGTCTGAATCACCAGATCGCCGCCAACCAGCCGGTTCCGCTCCCATCTCTCCACCCACCCTGTCCGCTTTGGCCATTCATTCCCTTTGCCTTGCTTGGCCTTTGTCTCGGCCAGCCAACTGCCACCCGTTCTTTGGACAATGAGACCTTGTTGATGAGCCTGCCCCGGTCCCTTGGCGGAGGGCTTTCCGGAATCTCTTGATTGATTGCGGCTACTGACATATGACGGTAACCAGCACGCGCGGACCAATCTCACCATCTGTTGCAGACCAACAAGCCCTAGTCGTACTGTATGCTCATCCTCCAGGCCAACGTGGATTCTTGGATGGATACCACAAACAAGAGACAAGCCGAACCCACTCTGTTATTGCGCCCGAGGTCGAAGATGTTTTGGCCATCAGCCCCCCACCAACGGAATCGGGCTGTGCATGTATATGCATGGCACGTTGTGTACATACATACATACTTACTTACTTACATATTTACATACATACTTGCTTACATACATACTTACAACATACATACATACATACACATACGTGCTCGGTAATTACCCTCCCTGAAGAGACAAGGCGCACACACACACACACACACACACACACATTGGGGACGGAACATGTTCATCACTAGTTTTAGTGCTTGAACCATGGCTCACTTGGACCCTTTTTAATCGACAGCATGCCAACGGGTTTGTGAACGGCAGCCCCCCTGTCGCCGCATCAAGAACCCAGCAACGGCTGCACGCAGACCATGTCCTGCCCCTTCCCATGGTAATTTTGCAGCAAAGGAAGCATCCATCGGAGCTGAGGAGGCTGGGCGGCCAAGGAAATCCGTGCCGCACGGCATGACAAAACCAGACTCCGAACGACCGAATCAGGGACGAGTCAAAGGTGCGGGCCTTGGCTCTCTTGCCCATGATGAACCAGATATACCTGCTAGGTTGGTACTGTATCGGGTTGGGTTACAGTAGCATCGTCAACCCCCTGCGCCAAGTTTGACAGGCAACAAAAGAAAAGTTGAATAAAAGAAAAAAAGAAAAAAAGAAAAAAAGAAAAAAAGAAAAAAAGAAAAAAAAATAGGGAAGAAAAGAAAAGAACAGAAAAGAGAGGAGAAGAAAAAAGCACAGGCCCCGGGCCACCCCTGGATGGATGGATGGATGGAACGGGCCATCTTATCGCTTATCAGGACAAAAAAAAAAAAAAAAAAAAAAAAAAAGGGACGAGGGGAACATTACATCACATCCAGCACATCCCAATGTACGGAGTACTGGCATCAACGATCGGCAAGGCGCAGCATTTTGCCTGCATCACGGGCAAGGGCAAGGGAAGTAAGAGGGGAGGGAGGGGGGTTGGTTTGGTTTGACTGTCTGGTACCCGTTGTACCTGTTATTTAGTTAGTGGCTTTATTAGGGCACTCGTCGGTTCATGACACGGTTGAGCCCACTCCCTCTTGGCCACACGAATAATGCAGCAACAACAAGCTGGTGACGCTACCAACGTACCGAGTACAGGATAAGTGCCGTTGCTCCCGGTACGAATCATTAACTAACTAGTTATTAGTGGTCAATGAAAGACATACGGGTGCGCAGTTTGAGATGTACGTGAGAACCCTGCCGCTTTTCCCCTGTTGCTCTGAGAGTGAGCGTCGATCATGAGACATGTGGCCTTGATCTTTTTTGCCCCTTCCTTTTTCTTCTCCTTCTTTTCTTCCTTTCTTTCCTTCTCCTTCTCTTCTTCCTCTTCTTCTTCTTCTTCTTCTTCTTCTTCTTCTCTGCCTCGGTTCCTTCGCTTGGCGTGCGGTTTGAATAAAAGCGGTGCCACTAACAAAGCAACTACTAAAACCACTAAGATGTGTGTGTGCCTGGTTTCTTATTGTCTAAAAAAAGAAGAGAAAGGAAAGGAAAGTATGCATGGTACGCCACGCCACGCCACGTGTGCTGAAAGCGGCGCTGGCGCTTCTGAAAAGGGATTTGACCGACCAAGTTTGTCATATCGATTGACATGTTGCCGTCCTGCCAGGAACGAGATGCATTACCTTGTCGCGCACGGTCAGGACATGTGCAAGGCTAGAGAAGGAGACGGGTGAGTGCGTCGGCAGGGGATGGAGCGAGGCACCAGCCAGCCAGACAGCTAGACAGTCAGACAGACAGAGAGACAGACGGACAGACGGACGGACAGACGGATGCTGATACTGAAGCTGATGCGGATGCTGATGCTAATACTAATGTTGATGCAGATCCAGATGCTGATGCAGATGCAGGACATGTGCTTTGTTGTACACACACCTTCCCTGGTTGTTGTGGCTACCACATCCATAGCTTATTAGTTAGTAGCTAGCCAGGCACGACAAGAACGCGAGAGGCTCGCATTGACATGGGTGGACCGATTAGCTTTGTGGGATCCCCCGGATACATACCTGCTTCCCCAACTTCAGGCTACACATATGTCTACCTAGGCATGTCTGTGTCTGTACCTGCCAGCGCAGTTGGACAGGCCATGCCATCCTGGCTAGCATTGCACGTACCAGGGCTGCACCGACCATTTCAGGATGCTCGGCTGACTGCCGGCAGCCAAGCCCAAGTCAGATGGATGAGATTTGAGGCAGGGCCTATGTATGCATGTCCATGGCCAGATGTCTGCATGTCGGTCTATCTTGGGTGGAGAGGTGGTTGACCATTTATTTGGTGGTTCAGTTGGTGGTTCGGGATGGTGACTGCAACTGTCCGCGCTCTCTTGTGCTGCGAGCCCGTCTCCAACATGCGCATGCACGAACCTGGGTAGACTTATCCGTACAGTTCACGTACATGCAAAACATGAAAAGGGGCCTGCTTCGCTGAAAAGATGGCGGGCGGTGCCGGGGTTCAGTGACGCATGCAGTTTCCAATGTAATACCACCGTTCATGCATTGGGGGCGTTCGTCCCTAGGAGCTTGCTGGAGCAAAATGGTTCGACGACAATGCATTGTATTTTAAACTTTTACCCAGAAACATCTATCCCAAACTAGTGAAGAGAAAAAAAAAAATTGACTCGCCCTGGGTCCGTGATGGGATGGGCGGCGTCGCCTTGCTTTCCCAATTCAGGCTGTGCTCGAGCGTTGCTTGCCTTGAGAGTTGAAGTAAAGTTTGGTGGCGGCGAGGTTAGTTATTAGTGGTAGGAAGAATGTACATAGGTATGTATGTAGGGAGTGGGATAGGATAGTACTAGAGGTTAGTACATGCCTGTTATCAGGTCGCATATGCCCCGACGGACGGGAGCTACCAAGGTCTCCGGAGCTGTTTGCGTGCCGGGTGCGACGGTGCACGGCCTTGAGCCATGTGTCGTTTCGCTCCCGCTCGATTGATGGCCAGGTACTAAATTCTAGTGGAAAGGCGCATCGCATAATAAACAACATGGCAAATCAGTCGATGCTGCATGATCTGCATGACGAACCCACGGCAACTGGGTGCTACTAGTTGGCCTGCTACGAGCTAACTGCTAAGTTATGTACCTACTGATGGAACTAGACCCAGACGCTACGTGGCTAAGCCTACCTAGGTACTAAATCACTACCTACCTAGGCATGTTAGCAGGTAGGTAATACTAATAATAACCCCGGGTGCTAACCACCCAACCAGCCCATGTTCCAAGTTAGCGATCTTCAGTGCTCGGCGTGGGCGACTTTATTACCCGGCAGGTTGCACGTGGAAATTTCGCACCATGACGTCGGGGGTATGGCCTTCATTTCATGATTCCACAGGCTTGACGGGAGAAAAGCCGTCGCGTATCCATTAATGACTGTCCTTGCATGCACGGCCGTCGGCCGAGCAAATTTACTCAAGTCAATCGTAAGAGCCACGATGGGGGATCCGCAGAGGACAAACAGGTAGGAGGTCAACCTCCAACTACGTTCGTAGGGCCTAAACTAGCAGAAGCAGAAGCTCGTAAAGTCATCAGCCTATCGCCAACTAGTCATCACTTAGCATCAGCCTATCAGGCCACCTCCCACGCACAGCGGCTGCCAGCATTTCACCCTGCAATCTCCCATCATGCAGCCATGAAATTTCAACCGCCTCGCCGAGATGACTCCATCCAGCCATGTGATGTCATATCCCATATCCCATATCCCATCTCCATATCCCATATTCCATGTAAGCTTCAAATTACGTCACCTGGTCGGGTTGGTTTGTTGTCTGCGCACGTCTTGTGCCGTTAGCGCGCGCAGGCGCATGAAAGAACCATTTCAACATGCCATGCCGTGCTGGACAGCGAGAAAAAAAAAAAAGAAAAAGGGAAAAAGAAAAAAGAAAAAAAAAAGGAAAACAAAAATCGACATCAAGTACGGATACACCATGGCATGATCCGTCATAATGGGCCGGTAGTATAGACAGGGGACAATTGCCTTGCCCCGCCCTACCCTGTGCTGTCCTGTGCTGTCCTGCCCTGACAACTGACGGCTTCTTGAGTGTCTCACAAGAGGCAGGCAGAGGCAGCGGCAAAGGTAGAGAGAGTCAGAGAGAGCCACCAGAGAGAGAGCCAGATGAAGCCAGAGAGAGAGCCAGAGAGAGAGCCAGAGAGAGAGCCAGAGAGAAACCCCCTTTCGGGAGTCAGCCCGAGAGCCGAAACATTGGTGTTGGCGCATCTTAGCTGTGATTAGCTGGCCCGAGGCCGACCACATGATCCCTGTCACCCGCAAACGGCAGCATGTACACCAAGCATGCTATTCAACAGCAAAACCCATCAAAGCCATCTGACTGATTGCCATGGACAAGCTGCATTCGACTAGGAAGAATGCCAAAATAAGTTTTCTGTTCAATTCCATCCCTTGTCAAGACCTGGCTGGTTGTTGTTGGGTCAGTTCGCCAGCCCGAAACAAGATGAAACATTGCCAACCAAGGCAGCCGCGGCACATGCCGTCTATAACGGATAATCCCCGCGAGGCTGAGCTCGCTGATCGTGACAGACTCAGGTCAACACCTGAAACGAAACGATATGCAAGGTTGCAGTGGTTAGTTGCTTTGCTAGTTAGGGTACCAAGTACGAATGTCCAGAGGGTTGGTTACCACCACATTGGCCAGCCAGTGGTTCGTTCTATTTATATCAGGATCCAATATCAGCATGGAGCTCTGCAGCCAATTTTCAAGATTCCAGCAACAACAACGGAGCCTTGGCACCGTCTTTTCCTTGCACGGCCGAGCGACTCGACTGATGCTGAAGAGACGACCATGATTTTTTTTTTTTTTGCAAGTACGCCGAAGCCGCGGCCGCCGACGAGTGGTGGCGTCGGCAAACAAACCAGACGACGACAATGACAACCTCGACGACGACGACGACGACTGACAAGATGGGTAATGTACTCGCAGTATAAGCAGGGCGCATCCACTGGTTGCATCATGGCCGTTGTCCCATGGTATGATATGGTATACGGGATGCTCAATCCGTCCTTTTTTCAGGGTCCTGGTCGTCTCATCACCTTGATCTATTTGATTATTCCCACTCAGGTTCCAAGGCCGGGCAGCCTCAGCCACAAAGCCACTGATTGAGATCCCTGTTGTCGACCTTGCCTGCGCCCAAGGGCCAGAGCCAGAGGCCAATGACACACCACGCCCACGCCGCGGCCGCTAGAAAAAAGCGTCGGAGTTATATTTGCCAGTGGATGCCATGAACACGCGCTTCGTAAAGATCCAAGGCTGGGCGTCGGCTTAATTATATGTCTATTTATCTATTTATTACCTGGGGGCCTGTACATACAATGTCGGTTGCAACTAACTACCAAGGCATCCATCGACCAACGTAAACTTGTACCTCCCTGGGCGGTAACTTACCGAACCAGTTGGGTGGCCTAGAGGTAGCTACCTAGGGATGTGCAGTGTACATGCAAGGTAGTTGCTGGTACCTCGGGCAAGTCCAGTGCTTACGCCCACGCCCCCTCTCCTCTTTTCTCTTGTCCCTCTTGTCCCTCTTGTCCCTCTTCTCCATGTCTTGACAGTCTTGACCCCTCCTTCATTTCAACCTTGCATCGTTTTTTGCCTGGCACCCACTTGCTCCATCCAACAACACCCACTACCCAGTGTTTCGGAACTGAAAGAGCGTACATACGTACCTTCAACTATCGGGTAGCTCTTTCAGATGTTGAAGAAACTGGAATCGAATAACGCCGAGTTCTCTGTTAGCATCATCAATCTCGCCCGTTTTGCGTCTGTGGCCGCCGTTTGCCGGACCTGACCAACTATGCAAAAAATTTTAGACGGCAGCACCACACCCAAGGCTGCATCCGGGCTCTTCTAAATTAACATCACCAACTGCAAATCCCGTATAGTGTCCGGATCAACCATCCCTCGCTGCACTACCCGCTCGCTAACTGGTGCTCCCACACCCACAGAGAACCAGAGCGGCATCCTAGGGCAGGATAGGATCGACCAAGTAACGAGAGCTAGAGCTCAACATGATGCTCGCTGCGTTCCACAATCTGCGCTAAACAATCGGCCTCAATCGCATCGCGGCCGTTGTCGGGTACGAGACTCCCGTCCTCCCGCCCTACGAATACAAGAAGCGCGCTGCTGAGACACGCTGTGACTTTTGGCTGTGCGAGGACCATGCATGCTATCAAGACACTCTTTTGACTTGGCTCGGGAATTGCAATGCATCGACTTGTCAACGTATGTACCGCTCATCCAAGTCGGGATCCAGTCGGGATCAAGTCAGGATGGCAAACAGCTTGTCGGTAACAGTCTTGGCGTGACTAACGCGTTGGAAAATGGGCGTGCCCCATCGACGCTTCATGCCCTCCCTCCTTGATCCTCCATCCTCCATCCTCCATGCCTCCTCCCTCCATACAAAGTTCTCGCTAAATTGCTAAATTATGACAAAACGGGGCTAGGACGCCGAGGACCCTGAATGCGACACTACTACGTACCACTAACACTACCGAGTACGACTTCCACTTCGCACTCTACAGCATGCCGTCAACTCAGACACGAAGGCTCTTTGTCGCGCCTGCTGTATTCGCAACTAGCAGCAGTACATACATACACACACACACACACAACACACACACACTCACACACATACATACATACATGCAAGCGTACAAACACACATACAAAACGCAGGCCTCCCTCCAACGGCGCCGCTTCCACAACACCTGCATGCCATTTGATTACCTACAGTGCAGCATGCCAGGAACAAGGGGCGGGAGCATCAGATAGCCAGCTAGAATCCTGGTCTGTGGAGGAAGACGTATTTCCCACCCTGCCCTCTTTTGTTCTCTCGTCCAGTCTGCCCTTGTCCAGCACGAATCATGACATGACATATGACATGCGCTCCAGCAACAGACAACAGACAAAGTCAGCCCGATGACATTAGACATTAACCGCCGCCCCCAATCGACCACCTACACGTACAGGACTAGTTACAGTAGCTTCACGCGGGCTCTTGGCCCCTTGTGAAATGGCTCGGTCGGCAGGCTGGCTTCAACATACAATACAGTACATACTTGGTACCCTCCATCACGCCTTGGCGGCCACTTTTGCGGCCTTGCCGAAACTCTTCTGCAGCCATGCGCCGTCCGCTTTCCCTTTTTTTTTTTTTTTTTTCCCTTCTTTCTTTTTTTCCTTCTTTTGTTTTCTCCCCTTTCCTTCTTCTTTGTGTCGCCCCTCCCCACGGATGGACGGAAGGATTTGGTACATTCTGCAATACTAACTGCTAGTTACTTGGTGACGATAACTAGCCTCGGGCGCAGCAAAGGGCAGAGGCACACCCATGATCTACAGGACGGACAGGCTCGCCGCTGATCACTGCCCCCACAGGCAAGCAATATGACCTCGGGTGTCTGGCGATAACTCCAACCCACCCTGCAGCGCTAAAAGGTCAGAGCACGCACCAGCCAGCTTGCCAATAACTCACACACACAAACAACACGGTACTCGGCGACCAGTCCCAGAACCTAGAACCCAGAACCCAGAACCCGGGACATGACAAGCAAGGCACAAGGCACACCGACCCAGCCATACGATAAACACCGAGGTCGCTGGCAGCTCTTGCTGGTACCTCTCTCTCTCTTGTCCCAACGCATGGGGAAGCACCAGGGGCAGGAATGCTCAAGCTCCGCTTCGTTGCTGGACTGGGACTCGCTCCATTGCCATGCATGATAACTTGCAATCTCCATGTAATGTACGGATACGGATATGTATGTACGTACTGCAACGGGAAACGTCAAGCAGCAAGGCCAACTTGGCATTGCACATTGTCCGTCTCTGCATCTGTTGTAGACTGGCGTCGTGCTGGGTTTCCAAGAGTCGAGCAAGGCCAAATCTAGCTGTTCTGGCGCGAATCGAGACGAGTCGCCATCGTTGGGCACTGCTCTCAGCCGGCCATGCCATGCCATGCCCTGTCCTGCACACACGCACAGGCAGCAAATGTTGCATCTGATGCCCAAGATGAACAATAGGGTAGGCAACAGTCAAGAGGAGGGAGCAGAGAGAGGGGTGGGCCGGGTGTCGGCGAGCGCAGATTTCAGCTGGTCTTGCGCCCTACATATCAAGGTTTCGCGGGGAGCTTGCCTGCGTACGTACATACATGGGAGCCACAATCCCCGTTGATGATGGATGGATGGTTGGTTGGTTTGTCGTCGAACCAGGATGCAAGCAGCGCCCGCGGCCCTCTGCCTCTGCCGCCCAGCCGCATCCATCCTGTTGCTTAATACTCCGTAATTGTCCAGTAATTGTCCAGGAAAGTAATACCAAGATGCTCCTTTAAAAAACAGAGCGCTGGATCACCAACAGGGAGGGAGGGAGGGATGGCTGCGGTGTCCGGACCCTTCCCTCATGTTCAGGGCGTCGGAAGATGCGGCAGCTGGCGGAATGATGATTTGTTTCCTTCAACCTTATTCTACGACTTGGTACAGCCATCATCTGCTGTGACCATATGGATACAGTACAAGTTTACTGACTGCGGCTGTTGACTTTGATATTGACGACAATCTCCAAGCCGCTCATCGCCTTGATGCTTGGTCAAGGGCTGCACTGACGGACAATGTCCAAGCCGCTCATCACCTTGCGGCTTATCACTCTGCGGCTTATCACCTTGCTCCTTGGCCAAGACTGCAAGGGCAGATTAGATGCATGCTACACAGCAGCGGAGAAGCCGGTAAGCTGGTAAGCCGGATGGCTACTTTGCCAGAGGAGCGCGCATTCATTCGCATTTGGCTCCAAGTTGCAACTCAGTGCTCGGGCGGAACAAGGGCCCGGTCATTGGCCATGGGCCATGGGCCATATGGTACGTACATACCAAGGAAGCGCATCGTCCAGATCCCAGATTACTATTACGCATCTTGCTCGCGCACGCACGCCATGACAAGTCGGGACGGTGACTCTTCAGCCGTGCAAGGGTCTCTGGTCAGGTATGTGTGAGTGAGTCTATGCGAGCGAGTGCGCGCGCTCCTTTGTCCGGGGCCCCTTTGTCCGGGGGGCCGGCCAATCGAATCGTACCGGCGCAGTGAAAATATAAAAATAGCACTCTGGAGCATTGTATTCCAGCGATGCATGTCAGCCGAAAAAAAAAAAAAAAAAGTTTACGATCATCTATGGAAGCCGAGCCGTTCGGAGATTGACTACCTTTTATGGCAGACTCTGCTGGTATCTGGGCATTGCCCCGATCTCAACAGTCCAATTTCTGTCTTCTTCTTCTTCTTTTTTTTTTTTTTTTTTTTTTTTTTTTTTTTGAGTTTCATTATACTTGTTTGTAAAAAGTCCGTGTATGCTTTTCGCAGCCCTGAGCGCTGGCAGCATGTCTGTCATACATGCATGCTCCTGTCACCTCCCCCAGCCCCCGCCCTGAGGTTCGGCTTGCTGGTCCAAGAGTATGTGCATATGAAGAAACGTCACAGCATCTCGTTGCTAGACGGTGGGCGGCTGAAACCCGGAAAGCCCCCGGGCGCGTATTCGGGCGTCCCGACGTATCTGCAGGCACAAGTTGCACGCAGCACCACCAAGACGCTGGTCCGATGGGACCAAGAACTGACCAGGACGACTATACCATGCCCCTGGTCTCTCTGGACTCAAACCGCGGGGACGGACCGATCTATTCTAGGGGGACAGAATGAATCGAAGCGTTCTTCTGACAGGCGGCGGCGGCGGCACTATTGGCTTACCAGTCCCAACCATATGTGAGTACGTATGTTGCAGCGGCGACGGACGGGCTCGCAGCCAGGGTTGTTGTTGGCATTTTGCGACAAGGTTGAGAAACGGACCCGGCCAGATCCTGTCTAGGAACCTCACTTTTTTTTTTTTTTTCTTCTCTTCTTTTTTTTTTTTTTTTTTTTTTTTTTTTTTTTTTTTTTTTTTTTTTTTTTTTTTTTTTTTTTTTTTTTTTTTTTTTTTTTTTTTTTTTTTTTTTTTTTTTTTTTTTTTTTTTTTTTTTTTTTTTTTTTTTTTTTTTTTTTTTTTTTTTTTTTTTTTTTTTTTTTTTTTTTTTTTTTTTTTTTTTTTTTTTTTTTTTTTTTTTTTTTTTTTTTTTTTTTTTTTTTTTTTTTTTTTTTTTTTTTTTTTTTTTTTTTTTTTTTTTTTTTTTTTTTTTTTTTTTTTTTTTTTTTTTTTTTTTTTTTTTTTTTTTTTTTTTTTTTTTTTTTTTTTTTTTTTTTTTTTTTTTTTTTTTTTTTTTTTTGGTCTGCCTCGTCGAACGGCGCTGGCGCCCAAGGTACAACGAGGTACTTTGTGTACATGGCATGTACATTGGATTCGTTCTCGGCTGCTCTGGGCCATCTAGAACCTGCCTGCTTGGAGGAGCTAGATCTGCCGACGCCAGACATACATGCGACGATGTCACGGATGGGTAGGCTAGCTGCAGCTTCATGTGGCGTCGTCGAGGCCTCGCCGCCGATGGATGAGGTCCAAGGAACGCTCGTTGGATACGCTTGTTTGTGGGATCCGGGGCAGCATTTGGGGCACCGGGGATTCCGGGGTGAAGCGAGTGAGTGAGTGACTGATGACTGACTGACTGACTGACTGCCGACTGACTAACTGAGTGACTGAGTGACTGCTGACTGACCGAGTTGAGGACCAACAAGTACAGGTACGGATACACTTTCACATTGCACCAAGAAATGACGAATGAGGACTCGAGCCAGGAATGTGCCAACTCATCATGGCAACGTTGCTGCATATCAGTGGCCACGGCCGCTGCCATCCAATGGCGCCCAGTCATGTCAATTTAGGCTTTGCCGGCCTGGCAGACTCGGAACTGGCCGTACCCTTGGATCGACTGGTCTGATGAAGAGTGAGAGACAGGGAGGCTACGCAGAAATGTCGCCAGGGAACCCATAGTTACTATTAAGTAATGAGGTGAAGCTATGGTGGTATTGCCTTTCTTTAGGAATCTAGTAGGGGGGGTTGGCGGTGTTGCCGATGACTTGGGGAGACGGGTGACCTGGCGACCACTACTTTTTGTGTCCAATACTAAGCCGAGCTCTTCCTCTCGAGTGATTTCAAGTTGCAGGGTCGAGATGGCAATTGGCTGGTGCACTTGGGTACCGGCAGCTTCCCACGAACAAAGGGGTGGTCCAGCCAGCGAACATGTTGATCTCGGGCAGCGACGAGAGACAAGCAAAAGGCAGCAGCGCATTGCGTCTCCAGGCGGCCATCTCCAGCAAACTGCGAAACAGGTGTATCTTCTTCCGCTTTCCGACAAACATCCCAAGGGAACGAACAAAAGGAGCCTGCCGCCCGCCCGTCCGCCCGCCTATCCGCCCGTTTCGGAAAGGGCCGTCTCGCCAGAATTGCTGCTAGCAGAGGGCGCCGGACCAAAACCGCTAGCTTCATCGTTGCTCCGCGCAGTCCGACCAAGGTGTTTTCTCGTCGCTAAATAAGTGATGGGGGGGACTTCCGGGAGGGAGGGGGGCAAGGTTGTGCCTTGCCTGGGTGGTGGTTTAGCACGGACATTAGACTCCCCCCCCCCCTCCCCCTCTGAAAATCGCGTGGCCCGAGGAAACGTCGTACGTCGCTTGTGGGTGATGAAGCGGCGCTGCGCGAGTCCGTGAGGCGGAAATGCTTGCTTGGCCATGCTGGATCGTCCTGGAAGCCGAAGAGGAGGAGGAGGAGGAGGAGGAGGAGGAGGACCCCTTTTGCTCGATGTTGCAGTCGGCAGCGTCGGCAAAAGATGCCAAGAGAGAACCAGAAAAAGAAAGCAAGGTGGGCTGCTCCTACTGTCGCATCGCCTCCCCTACTTGGCGCGCCTTGGTCTCGATCCTACGACAGATGAAGCCAGCGGATGGTACGCGGACGCGGACGCGGGGAGGGAGGAACCGGGTCTCGCAGACGGGAATGCAATGCAACTGGGTTCATCTGGTGTTTGATTGATTGAAGCCTCCTTCCTCTATACCCCGTTCCGAGAACTAGAAATGCTAAACAGGAAAAGCCAACATGACGTGTGGCGAGACAAGGAAAAGAAATATGCAAGCAAGCAAGCAAGCAAGCAGGCAAGCGGGCAAGGGTACGTTGCCTTGTTGGTTACCCACGTCGTCAACGTAGCAGCCCGTTCCTCTTGGCAAGGCCATGCCGTGTATGTATACATGCATCGTGTATCTGTACAGTTCAGTTCCATGCTGCACAACCAGCGCAGCCATGGATGATTCACGCCGTCCCCTTCTGCCGTCCCTCCGAGCTTGCACCTGATGAAGCGCAAGGCCAAGATGAGCGAGTCCCATCTCCGCGGCGTCCCCCCTCGGGCACTGGCGCCAAAGTAGGAGTTCTCCCTGAGATGGTCGCCCCTCATGCACTGGTGCTAAAGTAGTAATTCTCCCAGAGATACTCGTAGTCCTCGAGGATGCCTCCGAGGAAGCTGGGCATGCGACGGGCCACGCCCTTGACGACGCCGCCGGTGACGTTGTCGTAAAAGGCACCGCGCATCGTCCACCACAGCATGCCCCAGCCGCGCCTGTTCCACTCGTCGCGCTCCAGCGGCGTCGCCCGCAGCCGGCCGGCCGCCCCGCCACTTCCTCCTCCTACTCCTACTCCTGCTCCTCCTCCGGGCTCGGCCGCGGCGTCGCGCAGCTGCCGCGCCGCGTACTCGACCGCCAGCCCGACCAGCCACGGCGTCCACGCGCGCCGGTCCGGGCC
>MWMN01000147.1:36687-60877 GCA_002968875.1 Cordyceps cicadae | reverse complement strand
GCTATCTTTTCCTAAATTCTTTTTCTTATTAGTTCTTTATTTAGATAAGAAGTTATCCTACTAGTATTAATTACTATCTCTATTTATACATCCTTCTTAACGTTTATATTAGTAGTAGTTTTCTAACTATTCTATTAGAGTAGGGCTATAGATTAGCTACTTTCCCTTTATATTAATTAAACTTAGGCTAGGTAAGTTTCTCTCTATTATATAGTTTCCTCCTTCCTTATATTATAAGGTTATAGCTTAGATAGTATATAGATTCTTATCCTTAATATAGTAAGTCCTTTTATTTCTTTTAAGGACTAGTCTTATAGAAGTTCTACTTTAGATTCTCTAGTATTAGAGATCTACTTCTAGAAATAGTCTATAGAAACTAATCTTTCTAGGGTATAGTTATAGAAACTATTAGTATTTAAGCTTCTTCTAAAGATGTCTTTAATAGTGGTTATATAGGTATAATACCTATAAAATCGTAGTGTGGTTTTAATCTATTATTCTAGTAGTAGGGTATATATTCCCTAGTTCCTTATATATGTTATTAGTACTACACTTAGCTGTTTATAGCTAGCTAATAAGGGTGATAAGATCCTCTATATTATACCTATAGAGAGAGACTATAATAGGTTTAGGGTCTCCTTCTCTACTTAATAGTGCACTCTTTAGTGGTTTATTTGTTTATTTAGTATAAGCCTTTTCTAGGCTAATTTTATTAATCTAGAGTTCCTTAGAGGTAGTAGGGACACACTTAGCGCTACTCTATACTTCTAGGTCTAGTGTTAATATATAGGCTAGTAGTTAGGTTCTATATTCCTAATCTTCCTTAGGTAATAGTTATATACTAAAGTTCTAGTCTTTATTTAATATTACTTTATTATAATCTATAAAGTGGTCTCTATTTAAGAAGTATTCTTTATTATTAACTATACTAATATTATATATTAGTATATCCTTATAGTTTACTATACTAAGCTTCTTTCCTTCTCCTACTAGCTTCTATAGTTTCTTTAGAGCTCTACACTTATTTATAAAGTGCCCTTTCTTACTATAATTATAGTAAGTTTTATTCTTTTCTTTATTAGTAGTATTAAGTTCTATTAGTCTAGTGTAGTAACTATAAGTAGTAGAGGTCTTCTATAGCTTACTAATGTTTAGTTTATTAAACTTTCTAAATAGTTAGTAGCTAGGTCCTCCCCTTTTCTCTTAACGTCTTTTATATAGGCGATTATCCACCTTAATAACTAATTCTATAAAGTCATTAAACTATTTAGGTTATAATTCTCTATAGATATTATCCTTTAGTTCTTCCTTTAAGCCTAGGTAGTAGATTTCTATTTTAGGTTTATTATCCTAATTAAGCTTAGATATAATTCTTTTAAACTCCCTAGTATAATAAGCTATAGATCTAGTCTACTTAAGTTAAAGGAGCTATTATATAGCCTCCTTATACTTATCTAGGTTTCTAAAGGCATTAAGGAGTTATTCTTTAAAATTATTATAGTCTCTAAACACTTAGATTATTTTAGTGTTTTATCTAGTATTATCTTCTTCTAAGTAGTTATATAGTATAGGCTCCTACTATTCTATAGCTTTTCTAGTTAAGAGGTTTCTAATATATAGGATCTATACTTTAGGTGTCCTAAGGAGTTTATTATTAATATAGAGGTAGGCTCTTACCTAAGTAAGGAAGTTCCTTATGTCTCCTTTAGTACTATTATAAAGAGTAGGTTTTAGGAACTTAGGTACCCTAGTGTCCTAAGGTTAGCTACTATAGTTATACCCTTCCTTAATTTGTTTTTTAAGTTAGTCTTTTTTATTATTAAGTTTATTAATTTCCCCCTACTATTATTCTATATATCTTTAAAGCTCTTTATTATCCTTTTTAAGTTATTTAACTCTTTTAAGGAGTTTCTTAAACGTCTTAGTAGTACTACTAGTAGGTCTACTTATAGTAGACATCTTAGTTAACTACTTAAGGTTTTAAGGTAACTTACTAAATAGGACTAATTAAAATATAATAGTAGTTTATCCCTAATCTATAGTAGGTCTATTTCTTAGGTAGTGAGTTAAGTTAAAATATATAAGAGTACTAGTAAGTAGTATTATAGTGTATAAGTGCTATTAGGAGATTACTCCTAGTAGTAAAACTATTACTTAGATTAATTAGTAGAGATCTAGTCTAGCTATCTATAGGAAATCCCCTTCCTTATATATCTATCCTATCTCTACTGTATTTCTTAGATTATACTAATCCTATCTAATCTATTAGCCTAGATTAGATTAAGTCTATCCGATGTGTCCTCCTAGATTAGTTCGATCCCTCCTAATCTAGTTATATAACCCTTGGTCTTTTCCTTACACTAGCTATATAGTGGCTTCCTGCCCCTCCTGTTGTCTAGCTTCTTTTATGTGTAACGGGCCGCCTATATAGGCCTCCCTATCTGTTTATCACAGTTAGGCGGAAGCTTAGCTAGCTCTACTTTAGGGATTTTATAGGGAACTTTAGGATTATATTAAATACTTATATACAAGAATACCTTAGTTAGCCTATCTACGGATAGGTCTCTTTTAAAATATACATCTTATATATTAAACCTAACTTACTAGTTAAAGTAAGTATTAGCTAAGCACCTAGTTATTAGGTTATACTATATAACCTAGTCTATAATAGGATTTAGTATAACCTTTAGAAGGGCATTCGTATTACTATAGTGTATATAGTATAATATCTATTTATCCTTAGAGCCTAAATCTAATCTAATTCTATTAAGGTAGAATATATAGGTAGAGTATTTTATAGGGTCCGTTATAGACTTCTCCTAGCCCCCTACTATAGTCTATAGTGATTATTAAAAAATAGGAGTTTTTAATATTAACGTCTTCTAGTTTACCTTAGTGGTAGCCCTCCTAATCTTAGTAGAAAAAAAGGGCGCTATATAAGAGAAGCCACTAATATTAACAATATTATTATAGATGGCTTATACTAAGATATAGCTAATCGGGCAGAGAATAGGTAGTAGGTTCTTATAGAATAAAAAAATTATCCTATATATTTAATTAGTAATCTAGCTTATAATAAAGTATAAAGTAAAATATATACAGTTTAGGCTTATTATCTATACCTTTATAGTAGTAAAAGAACACCTCTATAGCTAGTATGTCTCTTCCTCCCTTATTTAGGTCCCTAATAATCTAGAGGATAATATCTTTATAATATAATACTTTATATAGGTGGATAATCTCTTTATCTTTATCTTATTCTATTATAGTAGTTAGCTAGTAGGGGTTTAGTTTAGGTAGGAGTATATTAATGTCTTTATTACTAATATTACTATACTTAGTGTTAGTTATATTATCTTAGTCGCTATCACTATCGCTTTCTCTATTATTAGTTTTATTAACACTATTAAAAATAGAATCACTAAGACTAGAATTAGTATTAGACTTAGACTTATAGTCTAACTTAGTAGTTAACTTCTACTATTACTTTATACTATAGTTAGGGGGGCTTAGGTTATAGGGTTACTACTTATAACCTTATACTAACTTATTATCTATAGCCTACTCACTACTACTAGTATCCTTAAGGTTAGAGTCATCTAGTATAGGGTCGCTAGCCACTCTACATTTTATCCTATTAACGAGTTCTATAGGTTAGTATACTATATACGCCTAGAAAAGCATAATAGTTAGTAGATTAAGGCAGTCGTCCTCTATTAGGAACACACTATAGTTATATAACTAATAATACATAAGGCCTAGAAGAAGGTTGTCTATACTTAGGATAGGCTTAGATCTAAGCTAATCGTCTAGATTAAACTTTTCCTTAAGTTTAGTATTAATATACTAGGTAATATTAGTCTATACTAGAGTGTATAGTTAGGTTCTAGGTTAGATACCTTTCTAATCTCCTTATAATAATTTAGGTTAACCACCTAGCCCTTATTATAGTAGTAGTAAAGCATTTTAAAGTTATACTAGTATTAGTTTACTATCTTTTTCTTTAACTTCTTATATCTTTTCTAAAGGTATGTTTTATAGATCTAGTAGAGGAAGGTTATAATAAATCCTTTATTACTATAGTGCGGCTATAGAGACATCCACTAGTGTGTATACTTATTTACCTAGTAGAACCTAGCGCTATTAGTATTAAACCTAATACAATAATGTTACTCTATCTAGTTACTTGTAATAGTGGCTTATCCCTAATCCATAGTAGGTCTGTTTCTTAGGTAGTGAGTTAGGTCGAAATGCATAAGAGTGCCAATAAGTAGTATTATAGTGTATAAGTGCTGTTAGGAGATTACTCCTAATAGTAGAACTATTGCTTAGATTGATCAGTAGAGATCTAGTCTGGCTATCCACAGGAAATCCCCTTCCTTATATATCTATCCTATCCTCTACCGTATTCCGGATTATTCACTGATCCTGATGATCCTCCTCGCCAGGCTCATCTTATGATCCTAATGATCCCTAGGCTCACTGGATCATCGTAATGATCCATCGAGCCATCACGTGACCCGATGTCCTATTTCAGGTACTAGCGGGTCTAACCCTGGTCGGCCTCGCTCAGCCCCTTCCTTCGTACAGGCTTAAGCTGTAGCGTTTATAACATTACTCACCTTATAAATCTCTTTTTAATATAGTAAATATTTAACTTAGTTATAACTATATTAAGTGGCTAAATAAACTAGGTGCTATTCAACTACTACTATAGGGTACAGTAGTCTTTAGCTAGGAGTGCATTCTTCTATACTTCCTTATATAGTGTAGTGTCTTAGTAACGCCGCTTTATAGCCTTCTAGAGGGCCTCTATAATATCGTAGTGGACTACTATAACCGGAGGAGGAAAACAAAGGACTATTAAACACAGTGTATCGTTAGACAGGTCTAGGCTAGGTAAGCTACTTCTATATAAAGAGAGTAGGTAGAGTAGGGTGTGCATATAACGGTGTAGGAGGGGTGTGAGTCCTACCCACTAAAGATAGTAACAGGCCCACCAGTCTTTCCCACTAAGGGCGGCGACGTTTATCACTAGATTCAGTAGGCTAAACCAGCGCACTTGGCTTTATTCTATAATAATAATAAGTATAATACATAGAAAGTATAAAGTTAGTATTCTTTTTAGTACTTAAGTATTATATCTATAAAATATAAAACCCTATAACTATAATTAACACTTAAAAAATATATAGTAGATAGACTACTATAGAAAAGAATATTATATACGCTCTTAGTGTATACCTATTATGTAAACCCTAATATAAAAATATCACTTAAGTTTTAGCGACAACTCACCTATAGGCTGCTATAGTGGGTGACCTGTGATTAAAGGGCAAGTCAACGATTGGCGACTTCAAACGCAACAGTTCAGAGGATGGACCATAGTACTGTCACAATAATGCTTCAACTGCGCTCATTGGCCACTTCAGGCGCAAGTAGAACACTGGATACAGCATTCAGAAAGCACGTATCAATAGCAACGGCCAACAAAGCGCGACGGAGCTTCAGAATATGAACTGCGCCCCCCATTATTAATACGTGCGTGTTCCGCCATGAGAGAGCAAGCGAGCAACTCAATCAAGGCCCTGTTACATTCCAATTTGCCTACTCGACACCAACAAGATGCCCACCGCCGAAGAATAGCAGAACCTCGCCGTAGTCACGGAATACTTCACCGAGTATTGGGGCAAGGGCAACGCCGATATTGTCGACAAGCTCTGCGCAGATGACTTCGTCATCAACTATCCTATGCATGACCCTCGCTTCAGGCCGGGAAGCCGCCAAGAAAATGCTTCGAGACTTCAAGGAGGTATGCCGCCGCTGTGCACCCCCCAGCGCCCTCAGTCGTCGACGGGGGCATGCACTAACAATCGAGAACGCAAAACGGGCATTTCCCTGACGTGTCGTTCCATGCTTATCAGCATCCCCTCATCGCAAGCGGCGCCTACGTTGTGGGTGGGACGATGGATCGGCGGCGGCAGCCACACCGGTGTTGCGTTCGGCGACCTGGCCGTTCGGCTCCCTGGACCGCCCCAACACGGCCAAGACTATGCACTTCTCCGGTATCAGCATCTTCACCCTCGAGGGCGGCAAGATTGTGGATGAGACGGGAGAGCGAGGGTGCCTTGACTGCGCTGCAGCAGCTCGGTCTCATCCCCGGACCGAATGTCGACAAGGAGATCACGTACAGTGGGTGGCAACATCTATTGATCCCCGGCCAGGTACTAACATATCTCGAAGATAGGTAAGATACTTAGGATAGTTTAAATACTTATATTTTAAAAGATAAGTATAATACTAAAGATCATTAAGATATTAAAAATAGATTAGACATATAAAATATAATCGATACTTAAGATATATAAAATGTAAAGATAAGTAAAGTACTTAAAAAGGGGTAAGGTCAAGTTAGGCTTGTGTTTAGTATACTCCGAGTAATCCAACTTGAAACCTTTCAAGCTCCCTCATGCGAAAATAGCAATTACGGAATGAGTTCACGGATCCTATCATGCTGCAAGTCAACATCTATTTGCTACCTTTGCTGCGTAAAACTGGGGTGTTAGTGCTAGTCTGCTCAACGTTCGAAGAGGTTTGCCAGGCGAACAAAGACATTATTGACGAAATCGATCTCTGGACATCAAGAAGCCCCATTTGTGCGTCTTTCGTTAAGTGCTAGAGGCACTTGGGTTGCGTACGGCTATTGACAAAATACAGGCAATCGAAGAAATATCAAGAACCGCGGCCTATCGCATTCGAAAAATAAAACTCCTGACAAAACTCCAGTTTCCAAGCGCAAGGTGCCCCTGTTCCCTCTTTTGCTGAACTCCTCTTTTTCCATCCTCGGCTGCAAATAAATGGTGCAGAGATATATACCATCCACCGTTATCATGAAAAGGAAAAAAAGACACACACAGAAGCATTGCATGAAAGAAAACAGAAGAATGGACGATAGTCCAGGTATCATTTCCCACAGCCATTTGAAATCGCCTTATTCCAAATCCAAGCAAGGTCATAAGCCGACAAAAGTCTATGCTGCTTTGCCCGCTCGCCCAAAAATACATGCCAAAGTGATCCTCCTGGATCGACGCGATTCCTTTGAATCGGATGTGTGCCAGTTGCTACTGCGCCTTCGGACGCCAACTGTTGCCTGCGTTTTGCTGTCGGACTTGTTCTGGACTGGTAACCAGTACTGACATTATGCCCGTGTTTTCGCTAGATCATTTCGTATCTGTTGACAGAATTTTGTTTATTGTCTTCCTGTCCCCATCAGACGAGACATTCAACCCATCTTGACATCTGCGCTGGCAGGCTCGCTGGAAGTGGCCAAGGCCACCTTTTCGTCGACAATCATTGCCTCGTCTTCGTTCTCGCGCTTCTTACCCATGCGCTCGCACCACTCTTCAGCACTGACAATGGTCCCGTCGAGGACACCGGTGATTTGCGTCACCATGTCCAGGCCCTCCTTGGCCAAGACAAGGACCTTCTGTGCGCCGTCACGCAGGGCCGAGCTGTTGTCGTTGGTATTGCCGGCATTGCTGGGATTCTCATTCATAGTGGCAAGGCGGAAACGCCCCGGAAGGCTGGTAAGGTGGCGGCGGACCAGAATTCTCGCATTCTCAGGGAGAGCACCGCCAGCATATTTAGAGACAGTGGTGACGACATCCTGTAGTGTCTTGAGAATATCCGTCTTAATGACTTGGATGCGGTTGGCGATTTCGGTGCGGGCCTCCTCAGGAGTTTTGGCGCCACTGCCACCCTCGGTTCCCTCCATAGTTTGATCCGGTTCTTGGCCATTGTTCTCTGCCAATCTCGCCTGCGTGTTGCAGGCGCTTTCGTATTCCTCAAGAGCATCCTTAAGGGAGCCAATTGCCTTATCCATGCGATCATTTGTCCATCGCAGCCACTTGAGGCAATACTTGAGACTCTTGAGACTCTCAGAGCTCATGGCGACGCTGAGGCCTGACGTAGACATGAACAGGCGCGTCTGCCAGGCGGCTTGGTTCTGGGATGCAGCGGGAGGACCAGCCGTCTCGCTATAGGCGGGTGAACGCAGCTCATCATATGCGGGCAATGTGTCAATGGTGCTCACAGAAGAGCGACGAGCGCTCTTGGGTGTGGGAGGGGAAGTGTCGTTGGAGGCAGCGCCATCCTCAGTTTCTTGGCCATCCTTTTCACCAACCTTGCGGCGCTTCTTAGAATTGGGTGCAGATTCGGGTTCTGAGGTAGGAGCGGCATGCCGACGACCACCGAGGAACCAGCGCACACCACCTTCAACACCAGTCCTTCTAGCGGTTCGGTTGACCGTCTTAGCCAGTGGTGTGAGGTATCCCTCGACGTATTCGGCACCGTACTTGAAACGTGGAGAGTAGTTTTTGGTGCTGTGATAGTTGGAAACAGTGGAGGCAATGAGCGGGTGGGCTGTTGTTAGAAGCTGCAGAAGCGGTTCCTGCCTGGGCGGCCGTGAGGGGCCAGCAGCAGAGGACGATGCTGTGGCAATGTGCATGTTCTGCGGAGGCGGGCTCATGGCTCCCGAGGTATCGGGAGGGGATGAGACGAAATCTAGAGGGCGATTGTTAGCCGTGTTTGGGCAAGGCCAGTCGGAGGACCGTTTGCAAGTGACCTACCAGCTCTGAGATCGCCCAGGGCCTCAGCGGCAAGGCGGACGTCGGGATCGTCGAGTGTGAGGCTCGTTGGGGTGCCTTCCTTGTGGTTATCAGGAGAGGCGTCACTGGTGACACTGTTTGTGCCATCGAAATCGGGATTGACGGGGCTTTCTGCGCGGGAGGGCTGGGGAGGGGGTTGTCGGTAGGACATGGTGTTGCCGTGTGGTGTCCAATTGCTGGGCGCCATGGCTGAATGATCAATGGACAGGTCGTGTCGGCGATGCTGGGGTCCGGCGATGGAGCTCAGGGAAGGGAGCGTTCTGTTGTTATCATGGTTCGCCAGTGGTGGGAGTTTGGCGGAGTAGTCGGGCACTGGGGGTAGCGTTTGGCTATCCATGGAGGAAGACGAGGCCGGTCGGAGTGTAGACGCGGCGGTAGTGGAAGCGGAGTTCGAGATGGGAGGCGCGTAATTGGGAGGGGGGAGGGTTATTAAAGAATTCGATGGATGGAGAGGGCGAAATGGGAGGGGATGGCGCTGGGAGGGAGTGTGGTGGTGGTTGTAGTGGTGAAGGCTGTGAGCGTGAGCCTGGGCGTGGGCGTGGGCGTGGGCGTGGGCGTGGGCGGGCGCAGGCGTTGTTCCGGTGGTGGTAAACGAAGAGGTAGTGGCGGATGGGGAGCAAAGAGCGACTGGTTCCGGGGCGGTGCTTGACCTGAACTGGTTGGTTGGCAAGTGGTGAGGGCTCGCAGTGGCGAGCATGTGATTGTGTTCCATTGGGCGGTAACTTGTACCGGCTAACAATGGATGGAGGAGGAGACAAGGAGAGGAGAAGGCTAAGAAAATAAGGTGACATGTGCAAAGGGACGTTGAGGCACCCAGGCCTGCTAATAACGCGGTGGTGGCAGAAGGACGACTGGCTGCAAGAAGGAGTTTGGGGGGCCGTTGCTTACTGAAACTTGGATTCCAAGGGAGTTTTCCAAGAGTTATCGGACGCAGGAAAAATAGTAGAGAGAGAGAAAAGATGCAGAAAGACGAGGGAGGAGCAGGAAGCGGGGGTCGGAAGCGGGCAGGAGAAGAAAATGAAGAAAAAAGAACCAAAGCACACCCAGTCAGCCGTTGAACTGGGGTGCCGTGTGCTTGTTCGTATGTACTGTCTACTGTCTGTGGTGTGCCGTGCGTGTGCGTCGAGTTACCCCAGGCTGATTCAGTCAGGCAGATGACCAGTCATGGCAGCACAATGCAAATCAGCAAGGCAGGCACAAAAAATAATCAATTGGCTGGTTGATCGGAACCTGACGATGCAGCAAACGAGCAGGACGACCTGGCCTGGGCTGACGTACTGAGATGGTGAAGCCTCAGCGCTGTAACTCGAGTGCTAAAAGTTTTGAGGGCTTGGGAGACTAGGGTGCCCCCTTGTCCGAGTTCACAACACAGTTGCGCAGCGGAAAAGTGCAGAGCTGCCGTGTCACGCGAATGCATATTTGTTGGGGCGGATCACAACGACCCGGCTGCGGTAGCGGAGGCATGAGTTCGCTAGTACCTAGCAGGTATTTGGTGGAAAATAGGTTGACGTTGTGGCTGCTAGGTAGGCACCGACTACATCGCGAAGATGGTTCGGACCCGGATTTCTTCTTCCAGAGAATTGCCCGATGACCCTTATTTCTCGTCCTTCAACAAACCGGCAAAATGCAAGGAATTCTGCCATCTTGGTACTATTTGAACTGTACCAGTGGCTTGGTTCCTGTGGGCCTGGGCCGCTCTGCGGGGACTACGCGTTGCGACGGCGAAACGAGAAACACATCGTTCCAGCTTCAACTTAGCGAGCCATCTTGTAGTTGTACGTGAACTGGTTGATTTTTGAGGCGGAAGAGAGAAACCGCAAAAACAATTACATTTCAGCGACTTTCATCATCGGTTGATCTGCTGCATAGAAGTCCTTCACATGCCTTGTGCTCAGGTGCGGGGCACACCGAGCCGACAGCGGGGGCGACAGTGACCACCTATCGCCTACCTACCTATGTAGGTAGGTACGAACTTAACCTACTACCAGGTACCTACCTAGATAATACGCAGGTGCTAGCTACGGCCGTGGAACAAGAACGAAAAAAATGATACGCAAATAAAGACCAATCATTCAGATGTGCATTATAGCAGACCGGCGGGGAAGCAAGATACAATGTGTTTGTTTATATAGCCTTATCTAGCAGGCAGGATTGAATTTGGTGCTGATTCAGCATGCGGCAATTACCTTCCAGGCCTCTCGTGTGCTTGATCATCACAGCGGATATAGGCTATATATGTAGTACCGGGGCATCCCTACACATACTGAAGATAACGTGCAATTATCGCATTTTTCTCTTTATTTCATATTGCCAAGCACGACCTGATTGATGCCTTCGTCTGGTGTTGGTTTTGACCAATCCCAGCTTCAAAACGCCCCAGAATCATGCCCACCGAGGAGGGTGGAGCTCATGGCCCTTGCGCAGGCAATTGCATGTGACGTTAGCGACCCTTCTTTTTGCACCCAAAAATTTGAATCGACATTCTCCAGCTCCGCCCTCCATTTTTCAGCGTACTGTAAAACGTCATGTTGCGCCGGTCCTACTTATAGCTTCTTTGATTACGTCTTAGCCTGCAGTGGGTTGGGTTAGATACCTCGAGATTTTTGTTTGCTATAGCCTCTATCATGGCAATCATGAAGCCTGTGCAATGTTTGTTCTGGGCATGGACAAGCCTCCCCGTAACAAACCTTAACCGAAGGCTGAGCGCGTTTCAGCCTTCTTTTGTGATCGCAATTCCCAGACCACCAACTCTACTGGTATCGTAGCTTGACTGATAAGGCTGCTGGTAATATTCCGCTCCATTCCTATCGCCATACATCCATGATTTTCATACATGAGGAATGTGCTCCCTCAGGCGGCTATACTCTCCGATCTGTCCCGATAGCCGACGGACATGTGGCGGTATAATTCAGTTCCTGGTACCATCATCACATGATGATGGTGCGTCACCTCGTGCGTCGCACTACTAGCTCAACCAAAACGTTGAGATGCTTGGTATCCGAAGCCATTCGGCCAGCGCTTTTCGGGCCGAGTCTTTCCCGAACCTCACTACCGCTTGTCGCGAACTGACAACGTGCCCAGGTCTACGCGGCAAGTCGAGTTATCAGGCTAATGAGTGTCAAGATTACCATGGGATGTGTGAGCTGCAAATGCGCTAGTTTGGAACGCAAGGCTGAAAGAATGGCAGAACTCTAGCATCCTAGTCCAGAAAGTAGAAGAAAAAAAGTAACCAAAATGTTTGGCCTCTCTGACACCGCCCAAGCAACGTAATTGATACTCGGGCAGTTCTTATGAAGCCACAAAGATCCCTCTCCGCACCGCAAAATCGCGACTTCATCCACGGCCCATGTACTGAAATGGCAGAATGCCCGACAGCACCGAGCTAGGCGATGAGCTGCACTGTCTAAAGGGTGCGTTGAAGAAGAAAAGAAAAAACCTGGAAAGCGAACACGCCAGAGATTTTGTTTCCAAGACCCGCTTCACTGTTTACTACACGTGACCTTATCACCAATTAGGTAATCTAGCCCCGCGGTTTTGCCGGACGGTGATGCTACTTCCTCCTAACCAGCTTGGGGTTACAAGGCACAGCTCGATGTGGTGCGTAGATGCCAAATTTCCGACTTCCTCCCACGCGCTCATACGAATCGCTCCCTGCTGAGCTACTCCAGGCTGACTTCTTCTCCCGTCCCGTGCCACTGTAGTTCTTCAGTCCCAAGATATCTGGATGAGACCAACGTCATTTTTCTAATTGCCCCCTCGTGATTCCACACGGCTGTCATTGGTACAGCGTAGGCAGCTCCCCCGCTGCCCCTCGATCACCTCGCTCCCGCACGCCGCAACACATAATACACGCGCATCACCATGGCGTCGGCGCTCTTCTTCCTCGACCTCAAGGGCAAGGTACGCGTGCCTCCATGCGGCCACCCACATTGGCACAAGCTCCCCCCTGCTAACACTGCTGCTCCTCGACCGCATAGACCCTCCTAGCCCGCAACTACCGTGGCGATATTCCGATGTCAGCTGTGGAAAAGTTTCCCATCCTCCTCTCTGAGGCCGAGGAGGAGTCCTCCGCCGTGCCGCCGTGCTTCTCCCACGAGGGAATCAACTATCTCTACATCCGCCACAACAACCTCTACCTGCTCGCACTCACAAAGCGCAACACCAACGCCGCCGAGATCATCCTCTTCCTCCACAAGATCGTCGAGGTCTTTACCGAGTACTTCAAAGCCCTAGAAGAAGAGTCAATTCGCGACAACTTTGTTATCATCTACGAGCTTCTCGACGAGATGATGGACTTTGGCTACCCTCAGACCACCGAGTCCAAGATCCTGCAGGAGTATATCACCCAAGAGTCGCACAAGCTCGAGATCCAGGCGCGGCCCCCCATCGCCGTTACCAACGCTGTCTCGTGGCGGTCCGAGGGTATCCGCTACCGCAAGAACGAGGTCTTCCTCGACGTCGTCGAAAGTCTCAACCTTCTGATTGGTTCCAACGGCAACGTGCTTCGCAGCGAGATCCTCGGCGCCATTAAGATGAAGTGCTACCTGAGTGGCATGCCTGAGCTGCGCCTAGGCCTCAACGACAAGGTCATGTTCGAGACGACAGGTCGCACCACGCGCGGCAAAGCCATAGAGATGGAAGATGTCAAGTTCCACCAGTGCGTCCGCCTCGCGCGATTCGAAAATGACCGCACAATCTCCTTCATCCCTCCCGACGGCGAGTTCGAGCTCATGTCCTACCGCCTCAACACACATGTCAAACCCCTCGTCTGGGTCGAGTGCGCGGTCGAATCCCACTCGGGCTCCCGCATTGAGTACATGCTCAAAGCTCGCGCTCAGTTCAAGCGCCGTAGCACCGCCAACAACGTCGAGATTATCGTCCCCGTCCCCGACGACGCCGACTCCCCACGTTTCCGCACAAATATCGGCTCCGTCCACTACGCACCGGAGCAGAGCGCCATCGTCTGGAAGATTAAGCAATTTGGTGGCAACAAGGAGTTCCTAATGCGTGCGGAGCTCGGCTTGCCCAGCGTTCGTGGTGATGATGACTCCGGTGGCGGTATGACAGGCGGCTTTGGTGGCAGCATGGGCGGCGTTGGCGGCAAGGGTGCCAAGAGGCCAATTCAGGTCAAGTTTGAGATTCCATACTTTACGACGAGCGGCATTCAGGTACGCTACCTGAAGATTACAGAACCAAAGGTGAGCAGACTCCAAACCCGCACCTCCTAATTTCCATAACTGACTGCTTTCAGCTACAATATCCGTCGTTGCCATGGGTTCGATATATAACACAGTCTGGCGACATTGCCGTGCGACTACCAGACGCCATTTGATGGGGCATCCGTAATTCTAAAAGAGGCCGACAAGATACGTTTGAATCAAGGCACCGAAAATTATCTACGGGCGTGGTACATACGACTGAAGCATGAATAGACAAATCTAAATCCAAAAGCATTTATGACTACTCGACAATTATCCATTAGGTATATTCATTCTTCGGTAAATGACTTTTCGTAATCCAAGGGTATAAGTTGCCTCGATGTTTCTTGCTTGCTATCCCGTGCGGGATAGTCGGGGGCGAATGTCTATGCTGCGGCCCAAAAGGTGTTTTTGTGTCCTCTGTTGAGAGAGGAATGCATAACATGCTTTTTTCAAATCCAGAAATAGAAGCGTGGAAATCCCCAAAACAAAATAGCCGTCCTTATATAGTCCGTGATCATCATAATTGGCGGTCAGCCTCTTCTCCAGGCCAACCCCCCCCCCCCCCCCCCCCCCCCCCCCCCCCCCCCCCCCCCCCCCCCCCCCGGCGCGGTCGGCGACGCGACTTCTCATCCGAGCCGGGGCCGCTTCATGGGACTCGCGCCGCCATCCTCCTGCTGCTGCCGGGACGCCGTCGCTTCCAGAAACGCCCTAGCCTCGCGCAGCAGCCTCTTCTCGCCGACGCGCACCACCAGCGCCATGCGCTCCTTGTCGCCCGCCACCGCCGCCGCGCCGGCGGCGTCCGCGAGCAGCTGCTCGTCCTGCGCGAGCGTCGTCGGGTACTGCGCCTCGAGTGCGGCGAGCGCGCTCGCCACGATGGCCGCGCGCAGCTGCTCGCGCCTGCGCTTGTCCGGCGCGGGGAGCGACGGTTCGACGGCGCGCGCGGCGCGAAGGAAGTCGCCGAGCTGCTGCTCGAGGTCGCCCGGTAGGCCGGCGAAGCGCGGCGCGCCGTCGGCGTCGGCGGGGGGGAAGGTGCCTTCGGAAGTGACTTCGGGACACGCGCGCTCGAGCACGAAGGTGTCCTCCAGCTCGTCCTCGTCGAGCTGGCCGCGCTGTTAAAAGGGAGGGGGTTAATGATGCAGCAGTAGGGGGATGGACGGGGGAGGACGTACGACTTTGGCCCAGGCGGATTCGGGGAGGCCGAGGTGGGAAACGGCGGCGGCTTCAATCATCTCCCAAGGGAGCTCGACGACGTCGTAGCGCGCGTGGCGCTCGGTGACGTAGCCGTAGCGGCGGAGGAGCTCCGAGTTGGGGTGCGGGCCGTAGTAGTTGAGGATCTCCTCGCCGGCCTTGATAGGGCGGAGAGCAGTGACGGTGAGCTCTTCGTCGCCGTGGTTGACGTGAGCCTGTTCAAATTCGTCAGCGATGCCACTACATTCATAGGATCTTGGCTTTTCCGCATACATTGAACTCGGCGTCCGCGTTGAGCATGTCGGCCATGGGCACCATGCCCATCATGGCCATCCCGTCGCGGTCCTCTACCCACCCGTCCTCGTCTTCCTCGTCATCCTCATCCTCATCCTTTTCTAGATCAAACGCGTACGCCATGATTGTGCTGCCCATGCGATGCGCCAGCGCCAAGAGCTCGTCGTCGGACATGTTCGCGCTGCCCGCGAACACATCTGGGTGGGCGCGCACCGCCGGCATCAGCAGGCCGCGGAAGGCATCATCGGCGGCCTCGCGGCCGACCTTGGCAACAGTGGCACTGGCCTGCAGCGCGTTAAGCTCCGCCGGCGCCCAGAACATGGGCGTGGCGAAGGAGGAGGGCAGCGCGTCCAGGTACGGCCGCCAGGCGGAGGCGGCGCCGCGCAGGTGCTCGTAGAGCAGGACGAGGATGAGCGCGCCCCATGCGTCGAGGCGCGCGGAGGACGAAGGGTCAGCATCCTCGCCGTCATCATCGGCGCCATTGTTGGATGGGTCGACGGCGGAGAAGAGCGCGGGCAAATGGGTGCGCAGCGCGGACGTCTCAACGCTGATGATGGAGGCGCGCGGGACGGTGAAGAGCACCGTCTCGGCGGGGATATCTCGGAGCGCAACTGGCCGGCGGGCGTTAGTGATCCAGACATATTGAGTTAGGTTGTTGGAGGGAGGCGGGCGGAGTTACTGATGCCGCGACCGGCGTTTCGGCTGCGTAGGTCCTGGATGGCTATGGCATCAGAAAAGGTGGCGCCGGGGAGCTGCTTGAACCAGCCAAGGAAGCTGGCCGTGGTCTCGTCAAACGAGTCTGTCATTGTTTGGCCCTCTTCTCTCTTCTGTAGAAACTGGTAACAAATTGCAGAGTGGCGTCGCGTTGCTACTTCCCTCGGCCTGACCGATTTTGGGATCAGCCGTGCAGTTATGCAGGGCAGAAAATTTGCACAGTGCCGCGAGTCGCTCATCACCTCTTTTCCGTCAACCCTGTCTGGATCACTGCATCCGCCAGCCTAGCCGCGCACAAATCACTGGGACAGGAATATTTTCACAATTGTGTGACCGCCTAGGATCATACGTTATTTTTTCCATCTTGACAATGAGCCACGCAAGGTGGCTGTCATGGTTCATCTGCACGGTATTCACACTGTGTATAGGGTATCATCGCGTCCTTGCCGTTTCGGGACGCGAGATTTGCCATGAGCCAATGGAAGCCGCCATATTGTTCACGCAATAATGGCGACATCATAATGCAGCGCGAGGCTTGACGAAGATATGCATTATAGATTTGAACAGCGTTGGAACACGCCCCTGTCTATGTATCACGATAGCTACGCGGACCCTCGGGTTGGGAATAGTTGGTCTTCGCTGGTCAAGACATGTAATGCTTTTTGCAGGTCCAACAACTCTGATCAAACACTGCCGGCTGTCTTATGAGCGCACCAAAAAGAAGCCAGGGTGAGAGCTGATCTTGGGGGCTTGTTGCAGAAGGCATGAACGGAGGACCGCGCCGCAACGTCTTTGAGAAAGACAGGGAAAAGAAAGCAAAAGCAAAAGGTAGAAAAGAGAAGAAAAAGCCAGAGACCCTTAGTTCGGCTAATTTTGGTGATGCAGGCGCTACGAGGTCTTCTGGAATGGAAACAGTCCATTCAAAGGCGTTTCTGAGGGTCGACCACCGGTAGTGGTACAGTGGGTGGCAACATCTATTGATCCCCGGCTAGGTACTGAAGATAGGTAAGATACCTAAGATAGTTGAGAAAATTATATTTTAAAAGATAAATATAATACTAAAGATAGATAAGATATTAAAAATGGATTAGATATATAGGATATAATCGATACGTAAAGATAAGTAAAGTACTTACTAGGGGATAAATACATATTACCATCCAGTGTAGGCCAAGCCACTAACTAGCAATCACAATGATTTTATCTGTCTGGGCAATGTAATGTAATGATTAGAATTCACGTGAGCATAGGCCAGAAGTTTCACCACAAATCTGTTTCCTTGGCAGAAGCCTGAGTCAAGCTCGGTTCTTGGTACTGTTACAAGAACGGTGATATGATGTAATTTGTTCACTAATAATAATGGCATCTAGCGGCTCAGGCTTGGACTTGGACTTGGGACAGTGGACTAGATACCTTAGCGCCAACACCAACAACTGACGACATGCATTTCAACGAACTCGGCCAGTTGCGGTATCCCTGTGCGTCTCACAACCTCAGCCGAATTAGACCGTGTAAGGGAGAGAGTACCTTCACCTCTTCTAGACGTAGCCGCGGTACGTACCTGGTCAAGCAGGTTTCTTCTCAGAGTTATAGGCGGTCCGCGACTATGATGCCAAGACGAAGCATAACCTCGAGACCCAGGCTGGGCGGAAGCGGAGAAACGCCAAGCAGACGGTGGCATTTGGGGTTTTCAGGCTGCAGGCACAGCCTCAGTCGTCACAGTGCGAGTAACCGTCGACTTGACTTGGATCTTGGGAAAATCTGGTGAAAAATATGGCTCGATTGGTCGTTTGCATCACCGGCCATTTCTAAGGCTTTTTGCTTTATTGCGAGAGGCTGCTGAAGGCTTCCAGCCATTACAGCAAGTTCAAATTTAGTGGCAATGAGTTCCGGGTGGGGATTCGCTACCCAGAAATTTGTAATAGACCTTGCTGACCTGAGTTGGATCCTAGGTCTCGTTACTGTTCCGTATCGTGTATAGTAGTGATGCGGACCTTTCGGTTCCTTGCCTGTTTTCCTGGCGTGGGGGAAAGGGTTTCTTGAGGCAATCCGAGCTTCGCCGGCAGAAGATTTGGCAAGATGAGAGGTTCGAATAAGGTCTGGTGTTGGTTGGATGAGGCCACAACGGGATCCTTGGTACACTTCCTAGATGCAAGTGAGAGGGATCTGAATCAGATCGTGAGAAGATGCTGCCCGGAATTGACACCGGATGATAACTACTACCTACCTAGGCAGGCACAGATTAATACCCCCACCCCAAGTGGTTGTTGCATTGTTCATATTCTTTATCTTCTGCACTATGGCTGATATGCACAGTGCCACACAGTTTCATCGCACGCTGTGGGCTGCCAAGACGGTCGAGATTTCTCTCCCCATACCGCTCCTTGTTTCTCCACTGCCAGGCAAGAAAAAGAATGGTCCGAGTTCGCCAGCGAATTGAGAATATGGGAAGGATTAATTTATTGTGATTCTGATTCTGTGGCAGAATTCCACGTAAAATCAACCCGGGCAAGGAAGAAGATTGTTAGAGATTGTTAGAGCCCTTCAATCACAGAAGCATCATAGCCAGGTTGCCAAGAGCGAGGCACCAGATGCGAATTGCTTCAAACGCTGCGCGCCGCATAATCAAGCTTATTTTCGCCCAGCCAGGCGATCCAAAAATACCCACACTCGGCCTAACTGATTATGGAGCAACTTTTGTTGAGCAAGATGGGTGTACAAGTGGCAGAGTGCCCATGTTCTCTGCTCGGCGTTTGACCTCGTTATTATAAGATGGACGCCCTCCCCCCTGCCCCTTCCTCGCTCATCTTCCCTGCCAACTACTACTCTCAAGTTCCGTCGCAGATTGACCACTTTCTTGTAATACCGCTTGCATCATATTTGCTTGGGCTCTGGACACGTCTACGCCACTTGAACAACCCAGGTTACAAAGCAACACCGGCAGAAAAACAAAACAGCAAACCGACGCTTTCCTTGAGAGGAGCGAACGAAATCAGTCGTCCAGTTCTTCTCCCCCTCTCTGCTTCTGCAGCGCAATTCTAGGCCATGGGTCAAGGAAAGCGACAGCAGGAGGAGCAGCAGGAGCGTCTGCAGGCTCACGTCTCTGGACAGGCGAACAAGCCGATGACGGCGCCCGCGCATGCTCTGAGCTACGCTGATGTCGAGAAAGAGCTGCAAGTCGACCACAAGGTTGGCTTGACTCCTGAGGAGGCCAAAAAACGCCTGGAAATATATGGGCGCAACGAATTCGGCGAGCAGGAGGGCGTCCAGCCGCTCAAGATCTTGATTGGGCAGATTGCCAACGCGTTGACCTTGGTAAGTTGATTCCTTGTGTCTTGCTGTCGAAAGCTTCGATCCCATCGATCCCCCGCAGTTTCGTCTTTCTTGCATCCTTCTCCTCATTGGTTCTGGTGGTTGGGCGGTGTACCGATATGCACGCAGCGGAACCCAACGGGGCCGACTTAGCCGTTTGTCGATATTGCATGTTGAAACCTGACGACCGGTGCCGCTGGACGAGAGCAGAGAAGCAGTCAGATGACCTTTCCAAGGTCTTTGAGATTTTTCTTATCCATGGACGAGCGATGTGCCGAGCTTCACCGAGCGGAGCCCAACTGGGTGCCTCGTTGGCCGTTTGCTCACCATGCCTGTTGGAACCTGACAACTGCAAGCTGCTATACCGCATGGCGGAACCAATCAGAAGGTCCTCGGCAACCTCGAGTTGGTGAAAAGAAATACCTGCAAGAGGAGCAGGATGCGGAATGATGGAGTCTGGAGACAAACTTGGCCGAAACGAACAACCCTGGCTAACCAACCCCCCCTCAGGTCCTGATACTCGCCATGGTTGCCTCGTTTGCCATTCGATCCTGGATCGAGGGCGGCGTTATTACCGCCGTCATCGTTCTGAACATCGTCGTTGGCTTTCTGCAGGAGTTCAAGGCTGCCAAGACTATGGACTCGCTGCGCTCTCTTAGTTCGCCGACTGCGCAAGCCGTACGCGCCGGCGCCAACCAGACCGTCGTCACCGCCGAGATCGTACCCGGCGACGTCGTCGAGCTCAAGACTGGCGACACCGTCCCCGCCGATGTGCGTCTCGTCAAAGCTGTCAACTTTGAGACCAACGAGGCCCTGCTTACCGGCGAGTCGCTGCCTGTCCGCAAGGAGACGGCGGCTACCTTTGCCGCCGATACAGGTCCGGGAGACCGCCTGAACGTTGCGTACTCGTCGTCGACCGTCACAAAGGGCCGCGCGGTTGGCGTCGTGTTCGCAACAGGCATGTTCACTGAGATTGGCCAGATCGCGGTCGCGCTTCGTGGCAAGAGCTCACGCCGTCGCGAGCCCAAGAAGAGGCGCGAGGATGGCTCTGCCAGCTTCCACCGTTGGATCGAAGCCTGGGGTCTCACATTTTCGGACGCTGTCGGCCGCTTCCTGGGTGTCAACGTCGGCACGCCCCTTCAGCGCAAGCTCTCCAAGCTTGCCCTGCTACTGCTCGGTACCGCTATCGTCTGCGCCATTATTGTTCTGGGTGCCAACAGCTTCAGCAACAGCCAGGAGGTCATAATCTACGCCGTCGCCACCGGGCTGTCCATGATCCCGGCCTCACTCATCGTCGTCCTCACCATCACCATGGCCGCCGGCACAAAACGCATGGTTCAGCGCCACGTCATCGTCCGCAACCTCAAGTCTCTCGAGGCCCTCGGTGCGGTTTCTAGTAAGCGTATCATATCTCCCGCAGCCAAGAACAACGGCTTAACTTGCCCTCAGATATTTGCTCGGACAAGACTGGAACCCTCACTCAGGGTAACATGATTGTCAAGAAGGCCTGGATTCCCGGCCGGGGCACCCTCTCAGTCGGCACAACCAGCGAGCCATTCAACCCCACGGTCGGCACTATTGGCCTGACGCCCGAACAGCCGAAAGACATCAAATTTAGCACCGACAACTCTGACGGTGACATAGTTGACACTGCCCAGCTCCCCGCAAAAGACGTGACCCTTTCTGAATACCTCAATATTGCCTCCCTGGCCAACCTGGCTACTGTACAGCAGGTCGAGGGCGAGTGGCAGGTTCGTGGAGATCCCACTGAAATCGCTATTCAAGTCTTTACCTCGCGCTTCAACCGGAACCGTCTGCGTCTCTGCCACGGCACGGAAGGCGAGTGGTCCGAGGTTGCCGAATTTCCGTTTGACTCTGATGTAAAGAAGATGTCGGTCATCATGGAGCACAAACCCACCGGCAAGCAGCACCTCTTCACGAAAGGCGCCGTCGAGCGCGTCCTCACCTCTTGCCCGCGGTACGTTGATGGCGACGAGGTTAAGGAGCTTACTGAAGATGTCAAGGAAGCCACCCTCCGCAACATGGAAGCCCTCGCCCGTCTCGGTCTCCGTGTTCTGGCGCTGGCCAGTCGAACTGATATCCCCCATGTCAAGCACAACGAGGCTGAGCTTGAACGTGGCGCTTTTGAGAAGGATCTTGTCTTCCGCGGTCTTATTGGTCTCTATGATCCTCCCCGTCCCGAGTCGGGCCCATCTGTTCGAAAGTGCCACGAGGCTGGCATCAGCGTTCACATGCTTACTGGTGACCATCCCGAGACTGCTCGTGCCATTGCGCTGGAGGTTGGAATCCTGCCGTCGCGCATGACCGAAGTTGCTGCTGATGTTGCTCGTACTATGGTCATGGCCGCTTCCGACTTTGACAAACTAACCGACCAGGAAATTGACAACCTCCCCATCCTGCCTCTTGTTGTTGCTCGCTGCGCGCCGCAGACCAAGGTCCGCATGATTGAAGCTCTGCACCGACGCAAGGCCTTTGTTGCGATGACTGGTGATGGTGTCAACGACTCGCCTTCCCTAAAGCGTGCCGATGTGGGCATTGCCATGGGACAGGCCGGATCTGATGTTGCTAAGGAAGCATCTGACATTGTTCTCACGGACGACAACTTTGCTTCTATTCTCAACGCCGTCGAGGAAGGCCGCCGCATGTTTGACAATATCCAAAAGTTCATCCTGCACGTCTTGGCCGAGAACATTGCCCAGGCCTGCACTCTTCTCATCGGCCTTGCGTTCAAGGATTCTCGTGGCATCTCTGTATTCCCTCTTGCTCCTGTTCAGATTCTCTGGATCATCATGGTCACCTCGGGCATGCCCGACATGGGTCTCGGGTTTGAGATTGCCGCGCCTGATATTATGCAACGCCCACCACAGAACCTTAAGCAGGGTGTTTTCACGCCGGAGCTGCTCATTGACATGGTAGTCTACGGTCTTTGGATGGCAGCGCTGTGCATCTGCTCGTTCATCGTCGTACTCTACGGATTCGGCCGCGGCGCTGCTGACCTGGGCGACGACTGCAACAACAACTACCACGACAGCTGCAAGGTTGTCTTCCGCGCGCGCGCCACGACGTTTGCCTGCCTGACCTGGTTCGCGCTCTTCCTCGCCTGGGAGATGGTCAACCTGCGGCGCAGCTTCTTCCGCATGCAGCCCAAGAGCAAGCGGTACTTTACGCAGTGGATCGTGGACGTGTGGCGCAACAAGTTCCTGTTCTGGTCCATCATCGCCGGCTTCGTCACCATGTTCCCGATCATCTACATTCCCGTCATCAACACGGTCGTCTTCAAGCACGCACCCATCTCGTGGGAGTGGGCGGTTGTGTTCATTGAGGCCGCCCTCTTCTTCCTCGGTATCGAGGCGTGGAAGTGGGCTAAGCGTGTCTACTTCCGCCGCCAGGCGCACAAGAAGACGGCTGACCGCACAGGCGGCGATCTCGAGGAGCGCGTCTTCGGCCACTACTTCCGGTCCGACACACTCAGCTCGGCGGGCGGCAGCGACCAGGGCGCAGTCGAAAAGAAGCACAACAAGAACGCCGGAGCTCAATAACACAAGCCCCCCGGTCCATTCGTCTCGTGACTGAGATGAGATGGCGGAGGTTGTCAATTCTTTTGGTTTGTGGCCAAAAGAAGCGTAAATATTGTGTTTTGACGTTGCATCCACCCCAAGTTTGCCATGTATTGTTTTTCCTATTGTTTTGATTTCGCATACTCTGTGAGCCTTGGTGCGATCAGAGTCCCCAGAAATTGCTTTTCACTCAATCTGGTCCTGGACCGCTTCGAGAGAGAAATGGGTTTTGACATGAGAAGAAAGTGCGTTGTCTGAGCGAAAGGTTTTTTGCAGCAACGTTTTTGTAGAGCTCTGTGGCTCCGAGTCGCAAGTATCCTAGAGCAGATATGAGACGTCTTGTTTCAAGACGAGCCGCGTAGAATATATGGCTAATTATTCACATGAATTTGGACTTGGGCCTTTTGGAATCTGTGATGAGCGAGCCTGATTTTCTTTGGTATTAATTAATTAGGCTGCGACAAGGCGCAATTCGGTTGACTCGCAGCCACAATGGGCTTTGGATGGCTGCCTGCCAGGCACCCGAATAAGCCTCCTTTTCTTGTATTTAACCAAAGGACTTGGTCTTCTTTCTTTGTATTTTCCAACAGTTTAACCATCTTTGACATTTTGTCATGTTTTATACTCGACTCCAAGCGAGGCTCCTTCAGTTGGCACGTCGCGCGTCACCCAGCTCCCAGACACCACCACCAACAACTCCCCCTCCTCATCAACCCGACGCCGCCAATACCATGTCGACGACGACAGCGACGCCGAGCAACAAGCTCGTCCCGCAAAAGACGCGCTACACCTCGCGCCCCGTCGCCATCCCCGACTCGTTCCTGCAGACGCCGCCCTCGACCCCCATCACCGTCCGGCCCGTGCCCTTTTCCGACTCGGCGGTGCCCGAGTACGCGGGCTGCCTGGCCGTGGTGCTGGACGACGTGCTGTCGGCGGCGGAGTGCCGGGAGCTGGTGCGGTTGGCGGAGGCGTCGGCGGAGGTGGTGTCGGGGGAGGACGGGTCGTCGTCGTCGTCGTCGCCGTGGCGGCCGGCGCTGGTCAACGTCGGCGGCGGCTTCGAGGTGGCGGTGGCGGACTACAGGAACAGCGACCGCATCATCTGGGACAGTCGGGAGGTGGTGGGCCGGCTCTGGCGGCGGTGCCTGCTGGCGCGCGGGGAGGACGGGTCGGAGGCGGTGGCGGAGATGGTGAGCGGGACGCCGGGGGCGGCTCGGGGCGGGGGCGGGGGCGGGGGCGG
>MWMN01000147.1:13113-25886 GCA_002968875.1 Cordyceps cicadae | reverse complement strand
GGGGGGGGGGGGGGGGGGGGGGGGGGGGGGGGGGTTCGTGAAGTTGCTTGGGGCTTTAGCCAGCTCGAGTATGATGGTCTTTGATAAAGGTAAAAAGAAGATTGCAACAGTATAAATTACCAATTAAGACAAAATTCCATCCTCAGAGTTGAGCCTCATGCTGAACCCAACCGCTTGTCTAGAGGCCTCGACTTCTGCTATGCTTGCCATGCCTCGTTGTCGCCCGAGAAGAGTGACTCGCAAAATTCGGGCATGTCATCAAGGTTTCTGGAAAGGTGAGCATGAGGGAAGAGGCAGCTCGGGTGACAGCTGTCGCGTGCTAACATGCTGTCTTACTATAGATGACCCGTACTGACCAAGATGTCATCGACGGACTCGCCCTGGATCTGTTCCCGGATCTGTCTCGCCAAGAAATCGCACCCTGGTCGTGAGGAGCCAACACGTCGCCCGCTCTCTGACACCTGGGTCTAGGGTAGCACCGGCGGACCGGTGCAGTACGGACGGCCTGCGCGCCACCGAGATCGTCATTGTGAGCTCGGGCGATGTCCCGGAGGCCGAGTTTATCGACGGCAGTGACCGACGATGTCTCTGTCAACATGACGTCTCCGGGCAAGTCGTACCCCTGCATTCTGGTCAGCACCTCATCATGGTTGACCCTTGTCCACAAGTCAACGAGAGCTAGGCGACAGCACGTCTCGCACGAGACAGCAAGTCCATTCACCTGGCCGTCGCCTGGTCGAGGCCAATGGGTGTGTGTAAATCGACATTGTAATCAGCCGTGATTATTGCCACACCGAGAGCCAATGGAAGACATGGTAATCCTAGTGAAAGCATTTCTCCATCTTTTGGTTGTGCCGTGATGCTTTCGATACATGAGTAGAGACTGCAGGGTAGGTCGGTGGTACTTGGCCACGCACGCCCTCGAGCCCGCCACGTACCGCGCCTCCTCGCACGGACAACTGCCCGCCGGCATGGGCTGCATCACCGGTCACGCGAGCGTTTCTTTTTAAAGCACTTCATGTACGCGCCGAGTTGCATCTAACGAGAGGCGCAGAGGTGGTCAAGTGTTTGTGATGATGGATCTGATGAAGAGTCCGCAGCGGACACGGACGACTCGGACGACTCGGACGACAGCAAAGACAAAAATTACAGTAGATGGCGTTCCCAAAGTAGATGTGAGATTTTGAGATGAAGATGGAAATAGAAAGGTCTAGCAAGGTTCTTGGTCAAAAATAGAAGCCGACCAGAGACGTTTGCTAGAGACTACCTACCTAGACTAGATAGGCTTACCCGTTTTACGGTACTAGCCTAGTGGGTTTTAGTGACCTTGCCTCTAATTTCCAGCACAAAATTGCGAGGCATGGGCAACCCAAGGCGTTGAGGATTAGCGACTGGCAGAAGGAAACGACCAAAAGATTACGTGGACAAGACCAAGGAAAAAGGATGCGTGGGCGAAGATGCAAGATGAAAACAGGTACAGCACCTTGCGCTACAAATACAGCAGAATTTCTCAGTTCTTTCTTTCCTACTTCTTAGTTTCAAAGCCATCATCAACCAGTGCCACAGCCA
Organism: Cordyceps cicadae; assembly: GCA_002968875.1. NCBI lineage: Eukaryota > Fungi > Ascomycota > Sordariomycetes > Hypocreales > Cordycipitaceae > Cordyceps > Cordyceps cicadae. The sequence goes on along the minus strand of MWMN01000147.1, from coordinate 24,317 downwards.
ATGACGGTGCATGCAAACTCAATCACCAGCAGCTTACCCCACCAAAGAATGGCCGCAAAAGGCAGCCCTGTTTTTTTTTTTCCCTCCTCACAGTGGTCACAGTGTTCACAGTGGAGGCGGGGTCCCAAAGACTGCACCAAAAACCTTGACTCAGGCCGTTTCTCTCGTCTCTCCCGCCTTTGGCCCTCGCTGTAGATTTTTTTTTTTTCGTCTATCCATCATCATGTTGCTTTAACAATCACCGTCCATCTTTTATCCCGCCTTCCATCCGCTGTGCCTGCTGGTCTTGACCAAGCTCGCCGGCTGTCGAGATCCCTTTTAGCTGCATATTTTTCTTCTCCCCTACTGCTCGCGTGGTCTTGTTGGTCCGGTTCCTGGTCCGCAATCGGTGTGACGCAGTCGAAAAAAAAAAAAGCTGTCCCTCGGCATAGCGACATTCTCGCTGCTGGACGTTGGTGTCATCAACACCCCGCATCGCACTTGATCGTTCCTCCATCTGGAAAGAAAAAGAGGAAAAGAAAAGAAGAGCAAGTCGACGGCTGAATCAAATTCTTCCCCTACACCCCTCACTTCTTTCAGTGCCACGTCCCATCCCCGGTGACCTACCCAACCCGGTCCTACCCGCCACCAACCGCCATGGTCCGCAACATCGTCCTTCTCGGCGGCAACTCCCATCCCGAACTCACCGACAACATCGGCAACATCCTCTGCATCCCCCCCGGCGATCGCATCCTCAGCAAATTCTCCGGCGGTGAGAGCCGCTGCGAGATCAAGGACTCTGTCCGCGGCAAAGATGTCTACATTGTCCAGTCCGGCTCCGGCCACGTCAACGACCACCTCATCGATCTCTGCATCATGATCTCGGCCTGCAAGACGGGTTCTGCCAAGCGTGTCACTGCCGTCATACCCCTCTTTCCCTACTCTCGCCAGCCCGACTGGCCCTACAACAAGGCCGGCGCACCACTATCCCGCTCGCTCGAGGCCAACGGCGGCGCCAAGCACGACTATACATTCGAGAGCGTGCCTGCCACGCCTCGCCCCGGCGGGCCCAAAAGTAGTGGCCTTGGAAACGGAAACGGTGTCAATGGACTTGCCGAGAGGCTCGCCAAGAACAGCATCTTGCAAGACAAGCCGGACGGCGCCGCTGACCACATCACCCCGGCCAAGCGCGCCGACAGCGCCGCCAGCCTGACATCGCATGCCCGTGGACACACCGCTGAGGGCTCCGTCTCGTCGCAGCGCAGCTTCACTACCCATGACTACGAGAAGCCCACCAATGTGAGCGCCTTCCATGCCAAGCCCGGCTACAAGCAGTGGGTGGCCCAGGCCGGCACCCTCGTTGCCGACCTGCTCACCTGCGCCGGCGCCGACCACATCATCACCATGGATCTACACGACCCCCAGTACCAAGGCTTCTTCGACATCCCCGTAGACAACCTCTACGGCAAGCCTCTCCTCCAAAATTACATCCGGCACCACATTCCCGGCTATAAGGATGCCGTCGTCGTGTCCCCGGATGCTGGCGGCGCCAAGCGTGCCACCGCCATTGCCGATAGTCTGAATATGGACTTTGCCCTCATCCACAAGGTAAAAACATGAGCCGCCGCTGCCACGTCGCTGCGATGAAAAGACACTCACACTGTCCCACTAGGAGCGCCGGCCGATCAAATTCACCGAGCGGCGCAACGCCAGCATGATGCTCGTCGGTGACGTTGCCAACCGCATCTGCATCCTGGTCGACGACCTCGGCGACACGGCCAACACCATAACGAGAGCCGCAAAGCTGCTCAAGCGCGAGGGCGCCGTCAAGGTGTACGCCCTGCTTACGCACGGTGTCTTCAGCGGCGACGCCATCGCCCGCATCAATGCCTCGGCCATCGACAAGATCCTCGTCACCAACTCGGTGCCCCAGACCGAGCACTGCCGCCTCTGCCCCAAGCTTGAGGTGATTGACATTAGCGCCGTCTTTGCCGAGGCCATCCGCCGCGTCCACCACGGCGAGTCCATCAGCGTGCTATTTCAGCACGACTAAATGCGATGCTGGCTGGCATGAGTCGAAATAGTTGCTCAGTCATGGGTTGCGACTTGATGAGCAATGCAGGGCCGTTGCTACAAGGTTTGTGGATAAGCAACAATGTTCTGACGTCTCCCAAAGGTCGAGATTCAGAACACCAAAAAAAAAAAAATAAATTCCGTGGAAGTCACAGTAGGGGAGCAGCATAATGATGAGAGCAGCAAGGACAAGGGGACGATGAATTTGCTTAGTCCTTCTGCAACGTCGTTATCAGCGTATCTCGTCTTTTTCTTTTTTTCTTCTTTTGACATTTTCAAAGAGACTTTTCCTTTTCCTTTTCTGGGATTAACTGCTCAGTCCTTGAGCAGGAGGCGCAACTATAGAATCGTAGAACAAAAAAACCTATACCCAAAACTTGCGCTCGCCAAAGACAACTGATCTCAGCGACAAGCAGCTCAGGATGTGAGCGTGAGCAGATTTGGGACCTTGCGCCATGCTGTCTGTTTACAGACTAATAGCACAATCAGGTCAAGCAGGCGAGTCATTATATTACGCGGGTAAGAGTATAACCGTCCTTCACTTTGTGCAGCTTTAGGTATTGTTCTTGCACCTTGACCAGAAATGTAGTAACGGCGCACGAATTTATCACGAATTTATATGCATGCACGTCCAAGGCGCAGCCAGCTGAACTGCAAACTGCCAAAAGGGCAAGACGGGTGGTGGATAGGCTGAGAACAAGGCCAGTTCAAGGGGAGCGAATTTTGTTCTGTTGACGGTGTTGGAGCCCTACACAAGACGTGGCAATCCAGTAGCTGTCCTTTGTTGAACAAAATAAAATACAAAATGAAAAAAATATCTATAGAAGAACCGGTCTAAAAGCGACGTCGAGACGAAAAAGGGTGGTGTGAGCGGAGAACTATCACCAACTACTCCGGATGCATATCGCGCACATCTACAGTAATGCACGGGCTGGACGAGTCAAACGTGCGCTGCAGCACCCTTACGAGGTGCCTTTTTTTTTTTTCTTCACTAGCAGGTTCAACGAACCATTCGTAAAAGGCCAAACCCATGACAGGCACGGCATACAAAATCTCATGCAGTCGCAGCGTGCATAGAAGCACGACTTCACGGACCGACCGGGTCCGCCCGCAGCACCGGGATGCAGGCAAGGCATCGGGTCCGTATGGCAAACCTAAAGTACAACGGGCATGGACCACACACAACTCCTTAAAGCCGGTTTTGAGATGCTGTCTACGCATGGCCGCCTGCATACCAACCCAAGCTGAGACGATGCCGTACATCATCCGGTAGGTGTTGCCCTTGCGCGCGCAGACGTCGGCGCGAAGGCGCGGTGGCGAAGTTGCTCATGAACATGGACTGGTGGTTCGGCCGAGGATGTCAAGATGAAGTGATTTGTCGTGCGCGAGGGAGTCCATGCATAAACACCCCCCTTCCCGCGCTCTCCCCCCGGCCAAAGGCGTCGAGATCGGCCCTTGTAGAACGGCCAGAGGCGTTGTAGAGGCACCTGCTTGTTACTGGCTCAACAGTACGGCTTGTGGCTACACAGGGATGTTGAAGATGTGGAAATCGAGAATACAAGATGATCAGTGGTGAATAGTTTGACTAGGCATACAAATAGGCACATGCCATTTCCTCCCCCCACTATCAGGTGCTCTCAATCCCTCCATGCATGTTGAAGCTGTCCAAGGCCGAGTCAATTTGAAAGAGCTTGTCAAACAGCGCAACAAAGGGCTGCCAAAAACAAGGGCCCGTTGATACAAACCACCTCAAGGGGGACCATTCTCGTTGATCTTCTGCGTGGCAGCTCTGGCCAGAGAATCCATGTTGCTGTGGCAGCTGAGCTGGTTCAGGGTGATCTCCCCCTTCCAGTTCTTGACGCTGATGGTGCGAGTGTGTCCTTCGACTGTCTTGTCCGTGTTCTCGAACGTCATGGCAAAGCGATAGTCGGCATCGTTGAGGGCCTTGCCCAGCTCGAACGCGTTGCTGTGGCAGCTGCTGGGGCCCCAGATGACTTCGCCTTTGAAACGGAGTGTGCCCCTGAGGGTGTGGCCTTCCACGGTGTTTGACTTGGCCTCGGTCCAGACTTCCATCGTTGCTGGTTTTTTTTTTTTTTTTTTTTTTTTTGGAGGTACTCGATGGATGTTAGCAGGAAAGGAAAAGTGCTGGTTCGAGGTTGGCTTCTCATACCTTGTTGCGGGGTGCTTTGGGTGACGAAATATGGAACTTTCGGGTCTGGGTAGTAGAGGCAAGTAAAGAAGAGAATGATGTTTTTCTGAGGTCTTGATCTCGGGGGATGTGGCTCGCTTTATATGCTTGGTAGGGCGCTTTGCTCGTGTTCAAGAAGATCAACATTGAGGGGCATATATATTGGGCATCAAGTATTAGATGACGAATAATATAATGTAGAATATAGGCTGAAAATGTCAAAACTTGATATCACCGACCGTGATGGTACAATCGGTACCGTAATAGTCACGCATTCAGCTGCACTGCACTGCATGTATTGATGCAGAGATACATAGCCTACAGTCCAGCCTCAGGCCATGCTGTGACGACACCAAGACGCAGAGGAAGGGATAGTTGGCGAATGCCCACTTCCATTGTCCCGGGCTGATCCTCCTTCTCTAGTACCCTCTTCCTGTAGCTCTGTCCGCTCTGCCCCTTCTCAGCAGACATCGTATCATCCATCCCCCACCATCCATACGTCGCCAGTAAGCAGATCATGGATGGGTTACCTCGCAGCCCTTTGCTTGATATCTGCCTTGTAGGTCGCCTGTCAGCGTTGTTTCTTCCACGTGCAGCTTCCCGGTCGCCTTGGAGTAACTACATCAAATCGGGAAGGAACGGCGTCGGATGCCGGCTCGCTTCGGAGGCCGGCTCGCTTCCGTTGCCGACTGCTCCCCCACCGCATGCATGGGCACTGACCGGGGAGATTTGGCACATTGCTCATTGGGTGTCATGGTTACGTCTCAATGACACGGCAGTTGCAGTGTTGCAGAGCGGTGGTTCCTGTTCCGGTCCGATTGGCTACAGTTGCAAGGCAAAGTGACCTCACGTAATTATCCGTGGTTATCCAGAACTCAATCTTTCAACATGTCCTCCCTCCGATAGGAGTACGGGGCATTCTTGTCCCTCGTCGTCTTCCCCAGCAGCGGGGTGATGGTGTGATGGTCCTCTTGCGGGGGTGGATTATCGTCGCTCTTAGGAAGGTCTGCCATCTCTGTATCATCCGCGTGTTGGTCGTTTGTTGTCGCTGTCTCGTCATTTTGTAGTGACGTTTGTTTTGACGGTTGGATGAGGTTCTCCATGTTTTGTCTTCTATAGTCATCTGCTCTACGGTTTCTAGCATAGATCCTTTGTGACTTGGAGAGTTTATAGAATATGTCTCCATCTTTCCTAGGTCGTGTATAGCACTATTCGTAGTCTATATAGTAAGGTCCATGCATAAATTAGAACATTGTAGTGTTGCCTTATATCCTTCTATATTATAGTGACTGTTAGTGACGCTACAAGTCCTACACGTCTTTGTTATAGTTAGTGTATTACAGTAGTGGGTACTACCAACAGTTTTAGTATTGTACTAGCCTCTTGGGTTTTAGAAGGAAAGAGTATACACCTAGACAAAAAAGTCTATTCCTTCTCTTTTATAATAATCTTTTATATGTTAGTCTCTAGGTGTAGATGTAGGCGAAAGGTTGGTGCCTCCTGAGCCAACCAGAAACCCTTGGACTGCAGCAGGGTTGATGGCCAACAGAAGTGAAGTGCCTGATACTCAGGTCACGTCATAAAATTGAGCAAAAGGTGCCTACGTACAGCCATTCGCATCTGAGCCTCTCGGAAGGCGTCAGCATCAACGGCCCCGCGCAGCACGTTGGTCGTCCTCTCCCCCCAGCCTGCCGGGACTGCTCTGCCGTCGTTGTTGCGAACGCGACTTCGATAGCCAGCTGGCGTTTACTCTGCTGACCCTGAATCTTGCCTCATAACCACGGGATGGGTGTTCTCAAAATGGTAGCGGGCATTGCCGGATATTTGCGCTGACCAAGGCGGTGACAGGCACAGGTGTTCACCCATGCTCGGCCATTCGCCCTTGAGAATAAGCAGGTCCTTGAGAATTATTAACAATATATTCTCAAGACATGAGCTATATTCTTATCCTTATCCTTAAGCTTACTAATAATTATGCATCAAGGCTTGAGAACAAACATATTTATTAGTGGAATGTCTGTGCGCAGCCTCAATGCTGCCTGGCCTGCCTGCGTACGGTACGGTCGCACGTTCCCAATGATTCCAGTATTATCCCTAGAGCCTAAATTTAAGCTTCCTTTTATCTAGATCCAACGCAGTACCTCCTTCTTTCAGACACACGGAGGTTGGCTTGCGACGGGCAATGACGGAACCACACATTCACAACCTGCCACGCAAGCTTCCAGGATCTTCCCAGTAGACAGCCAAGCGGCCAATGTAGCAGGGACGATAAATCATTCGTTATAGAAATACAAATCATGTGCGCGGACGCCGCGGGCTCACGACGTGCATAAAACAGGTTCCCCGGAGAGGAGGCGCAGCTTCACAGCCATGGCCAAGATCGACCCGGCAAGGATCGTTGGAGACTCGGCAAGGATCTTTGGAGACTCGGCAAGGAATATGATTGGGTGCGTAATGGCACTATTCCATGGTATTTCTATACTTTGGATATTGTGTGTTACAATGCCATGCCTGTGTTATCGCCTTGTTGTAGCTGTCCTATACAATCGGAAACCCAAAGTTACTACAGTTGAATACATCATATTCGCGCGCAAACCAGCCATCTCTCTACTTTCTCAGTATGAAACAGATAACCTTTCACGTTGCATAAAACGGCACTTGGCCTACCGTGCGGAGATTCATGCAAGCTCTCGACGACTCCGCCCCCGCGTCACTCAGGCCAGGAACACACGCTACTATCGACGATGATTCAACTGCCATCATCTGGTTAAGTGAATTTTATAAAACTGCGCAATAATATCCAGGCTGTGCACGTGCTGCGCCTTTCTCTATGGGCTCAGCGTCGCCATCAACCATCGGACGATGCCAGCCCCCAGCGCCCGCGGAGGCCGGATGCCCGACGAGGCGACACTTATAAACTGACTGGATTTCAACATGTCAGTAGACGCGATATCAAGCCATAGTTCCAAGTCCAGTGACACTATACTCAATCAAGATGCACGCATCAATCAAGTTTCTTACCTTTCTCTCCCTTTCATCTACAGCGCTTGCCTCTCGCACCGGCAACGCGACCAACTCCTCCATACCCACCATTATACACAATGGTCACGTCTTCATCGCGGCCGACGGTGATGCACCTGACCGGTTTGCCAGCGCCGTCGTTCTCGATGCTTCCACCGGCAAGATCACGCACGTCGGCGACGAGACCGACGCCGCCGTGATCAAGGCCAAGGCCGCGCCCGGCGCCGTCCTCCACGACGTCCAAGGCCGCGTCGTGCTGCCCGGCTTCGTCGACGGCCACACGCACCTGGCCCAGACCGGCGCCGGCCTGGAGAAGCTCAACATACGACCGAGCAAGAACCTGGGGGAGATCCAGGCGGCGATCCGGGCCTGGGCGGAGCAGCACCCGGACCTGCCGCGCATCCTGTGCCGGGGCTGGTTCCACCCGTCGACCGACGGCAACGAGCTCGCCACGCAGCTGGACGGCCTCGACGTGGGCGGCAAGAACCGTCCCATCTACATTGACGCCGAGGACATGCACTCGGCGTGGCTCAACACGGCCGCGCTGGAGGAGCTCGGCGTCGCGGACAGGCCGGACCCTCTCGGCGGCCGCATCCGGCGCGGGCCGGACGGCAAGCCGACGGGCGTCATGGAGCAGACGGCCGCGTCGGACATTGTCTGGTCGTTCCTGGCCGGCAAGCAGACGGCCGCGGAGAGGCAGACGCACCTGCAGTCCGGGCTCGACGCGTACACCAGCTCGGGCTACACGGGCGCCATCGACATGGCCATGGGCGAGGAGGACTGGGAGGCGATCGAGGCGTACCGGCGGGCGCACGGCGGCGAGCTGCCCATCTGGCTGGCCGCGCACTGGCTCATCTTCCCCCGGGCCTCGCCCGCGGAGACGCTGAAGCAGGTGGACCGGGCCATCGAGCTGCACGGGCGGTACAACAAGGAGACGAGCCCGCGGTGCCGCATCGCGGGCATCAAGATCATCACCGACGGCGTCATCGACGCGTGCACCGCGGCGATGCAGCAGCCGTACGCGCACAACAACCAGAGCGCGGTGCCGATATGGACGCGCGAGGCGCTGGAGCCGGTGCTCCGCCGCGCGGACGCGGCCGGCCTGCAGATCGCGATGCACGCCATCGGCGACGCGGCCATCAAGCTGGCCCTCGACGGGCTCGAGGCCGTCGGCAACCCCGCGGCGCGGCACCGCATCGAGCACCTGGAGACGACCGCGCCCGAGGACGTCCCGCGCCTCGGCGCGCTCGGCATCACCGCGTCGGTGCAGGCCGTGCACCTCGACCCGGCGGGCGTGACCGCGTGGGAGAAGCTGCTGGGCAAGGAGCGCAACGGGCACGTCTTCCCGTACGCGGCGTTTGCGGAGCACGGCGCGGAGCTGGCGCTGGGGACGGACGCGCCGACGGCGCCGCACAACCCGCTGGCCAACCTGTACGTGGCCACGACTAGGCGGTCGGCTCTGGACCGCAACAACACGATGCAGACGACGCCGCGGTTTGCGCTGTCGCTGGCGGCGGCGGTGGCGGCGGCGACGCGGGGGTCGGCGCGCAGCTGCTTCGCGGAGGATACGGCCGGGCAGCTGCGGCCGGGGTGGGATGCGGATCTGGTGGTGGTGGACATGGAGTGGGATTCGGAGATGCTGCTGGATGCCAAGGTGGCGGAGACTTGGATCCGGGGGAAGAGGGTGTACCCTGGTGCATGATACTTGACGTTGACGTCGCTGGGCCGATGAGGGTCATGGCTGACAACTGTATTTTGGCGAGGCGTTGAGTAGTTGAGTAGATGAACCTGTTTGGAAGGCTTGGAGGTAGAGTTTGTGGAGAAGAAACAGAGAGTTTCTCATGAGAGCAATTAGTGTATAGTCTTGTACTGCCCGTTCTGCACATTGCGCACTGAGTACACAAACAAAGCAGCAGATGCCTTTTAACTTGGTTTTTGAGCCATCACAGGTATTGACTGTGATGCATCCTGACTGTGATGCATACTGACTGTATCTGTCAGTGTAAATTCCGTTGCCTTTGTTTGCGGTGCGCTCGTGATCCTGGTCCTGTCCACTTGACAGGGTTGACACTGGATTGAGGCATGTTCATGTTGTTTGTACGTGATCGTACTGGACCAAGAGAACATGGGCCTGCTACTTATATACTTATATAGATAGGCCCTGAGCTCAAGGGAGGGCCGCTTTTAGCCAGCTTTCAGCCCGCTCTCAGCTGAAACGACCTAGCTGAGGCGCTGACTGGGCAGTTATTATATCCTAGATTTTAATTGTATCAAAATAAGTAGCTATAAAAGAGCACTATTTTCTATTTAATTCAAGTTTTGTATTCATGTTTTTAAGTAATTTAGCAATTTATTTAATGTGAAATAACTTCACGGCAGCGCTGCAACCCTGTGCCAGTTGTGGCTACACTCCCCCAGACTATAGAGTCTCTTGTTCATCCCGCAAGACCACACAAGTACCGGACCTTTCATCGCAAGGACTGGCAATCGATGGCCTTGGAAATGGCAAGGACCTCCTCCGGCTTGCGGTGCGGAAAGGCGACACCCAAGTGCCACGGAAAGATAAAGTAAGACCAACGATGCATGCGGTTCATATAAGTCTGCATCGCGCCTGTGAGCTCAATGTATTCATCCTTTGTCCGTAGCGCACTCAGCGCATCAGAGTACCTCTGACCGATCTTATGCATGCTTGGCAGCCCCAGGTCCGCCATGAACTCGAATATGTCAAAGTTGCCGACCAAGAATTCCCTCGTCAGACGAACCAACGCAGGGAGCGGAATGTCATCGTACTCGGCAAGCTTCAAGAAACGGTACATGGCGTCGCCACCAATCACCATCAAGTACGCTTCGAGATGCACCAGGACTGTAAAGTACTGCTCTCCAGTACCTGCGCCGCTGTCAACCACGCCCCAGCGGAGTTTCTGGAACTCGGCCGGCTCCTCTAGCCATATGCGATCGATTTCATCTTCAATGAGTGCTTTCACTTCTGAGCAGTCACTCGCGACTTGTGCGGCTGCTTGCAAAGTCGCAGGGTGTAGAGGCGGGAGCTTTGCAGGAGACTGCTCGCTGGAGATGACGACTTTCAGAATCTTGTGGCGGGGCAGCGCGACGGTCTGCTCATAGACGAACTTGCCGATTCGCTCCAATATCGGGAAATCGTCCTGAAAGACCTCGGCAAACTTGTTGATGGTGGCGCTCTCCGTGATCTTGCCGTAGGTGAGGCAGATGGACTGGCCTGGCGCGTTGAGGTAGACGGCACCCTGATGCCGCTGGACCATGTTGTTCCGGCCAAGGTGAACGACTCTGGTTGGCGTCCAAAACGTCTCGCCGGCGATTACAACATGGCCCAGCACACTCTCGAGTGGCAGCTGAGCCTGAAGGCTTTGAACGACGTCTGGATTTTCGTTGACAAGGAGTCTTGCTCGAAACGAGAGTCCGACCTCGGGGACATGGAATTGAATGATGTCTGATTGATCAGACATGGCGGTAATTTCAGGATAAATGTATCAGTCAAGGTCAAGATGGATTTTTAGTCATAGAGACAGGTCTCTCAGACAGCGAGGTGTCAATGGCGCTTTAATACGACCGTGGACGCTGCCACCAACTCCCTTGGTTCGAAATTGGGCCGCTATAATACCAGCCCAATGTACGGATAGCTAAACCGCATCACTCATCCGGCCCGTGTCAGAACCCCGGATGGGACGGCACAATCTTGATCAAACTACAGAGTACAGTGCATCTGAATAGTGGCGATCACGTCCACCTTTGCCGCCCAACCTAAACAGGAGCCTTGTCACTCGTGATGCTCTGAGCTGGGTGAGCCTGATCCTCTCACCTCCCTTCATCGACCATGGAACTGCCCCGTTTGAGTGCAGTATGCAACACATTATTGATTCCTTGGAAACAGGGATTTGTAAGTGAAATAGCAATACTACCGATGCCA
>MWMN01000147.1:0-12972 GCA_002968875.1 Cordyceps cicadae | reverse complement strand
CCCCCCCCCCCCCCCCCCCCCCACTATAGGTAAGAACACTATAAAAGGAATAATGAAGCTTCGGAAAAGTATGTACAAGACATTAAGCCTGGGAGCGGCCAGCAGGTTCCCCCCCGTATCCGATATATGCAAGGGACAGTTTCTTGCGTACATACTACAATGGTATGCTATTAGCCGACGGCGGGCCTATACTTTGGGGCGAATTGATCAAAAATTATCGCACTTACCTCACCTGCTTTGAATGGTTGACAACACGGAGGGTTGTTTTCACTGACTTGGTTTTCCAAAACGGAAATAGTTGTGTTATAATCTACACCGAAGAAGAATGGAATCGAGTATCGTTCTTCCCCGGTGAGGTTCACCACTCGGTGAATGGTCGATTTGAACCGATTGTTCGTCCTAAATGGCCGGATTTAACTTTCATTGATCAGACAAAGGACGTGTTCCTTTCTTACCATAGCGCCAAAATGTCCGAAATATTCACGATAAAGGTTCCCGGCATTGGTGGGGCGGTTATCCATTGTCCCTGTTGATTTCGGACCTGGAGAGCTGGGACGTCATCTTGCGATAGGATTGTAAAGCATTCAGGGTCCTAGAGGAGAAGTCAAAATCGTCAGCCGTGGATGATCATCCCGTTTTGAAGAGTATACCGGTGGATTGGCCATTACCGTGTGAGCCGCAAGCCCAGGGACCTCCAGTCCCTCCATCGGCTGCGGGGGATAATGCAGCATCCTAGAGGTGACGCCCGGATATTCCATCATGGAGTCGAAAAACTCTTCTTCCAGGTCTAGTGCGAGCGCGAACATCCTCATCAGAGCCCTGGCCAACTCCAAAACCTCGCCAAAATAACGATTATACGACTTTTGAAGTCCTGGCACCACATCATCGCTGGGCCATTGGTTTCTCCCAAGGAGTGCGTAGGTATCATCAGGAAGGAGGTCGTCAGGTGACTTTTGAACATCTCCCGAAATTTCGTACCCTATATCAAATGCCTCTGAAAGAGCTCCGGACAGGGCTTTTCCAGTATCTGGCTCAAGATCGGGGTTGGACGATTTCTCTCCGTATAACGGACTATAACCGCGAAAGTTCTGAGGATCGCCCTTTAGCTTCTGCTCTCACACTCGAGCTCGAACTTGAAAGACGTACCGTGGAATTGCCCAGATAGTATTCCATCTTTTGTCTCTCTTCGAGGCCAAAGAATTGGTGGGCCGCTTTGTATGTTGCGTTGATCAGTTCTTCTGATACTCCATGATTCTGATTGGTACACATCTTATTAGCCTTGACGCAGCAATTAAAGGTGGATGAGCAGCCCAAGTTACGGACCGTGACGTAGAAAAATCCAACACTGGTGCACGCTTTGTCGATTTTTTGGGCAAGTTTGCGGCGCTCCCGGATGTCAGGGCTCCTCAAGGCACCCAGGTCAATAACCGGAAGTGCATCAAAAGCACTGTCATGCGTCAGGGCAGTAATCGAACCCATAATTTGAGAGATGAATTGTAAGCCAGCAAAGATTGGAAAATGCAACCTTGGGCAGAGGAAACACTGGATGAACGTAGCGCCTGATACCAATCTCACACATATATAGTCAACTTGCATCCTTCTACCGAAATTGCATCATTGCGTCACCACCTGCATTGCTGGAGCGGATGTACGTAAGAGAATAACACCGCTTGCATATCAAGGATAGCCGGCATTGAGCATTGCTAGAACGGATGCACGTAAGAGAACAACACCGCTTGCATATCAAGGATAGCCGGCATTGAGCATTGCTAGAACGGATGTACGTAAGAGAAGAGCACGGCTTGCATATCAAGGATAGCCGGCACTGCGCATTGCTAGAACGGATGTACGTAAGAGAAGAGCACGGCTTGCATATCAAGGATAGCCGGCATTGAGCATTGCTAGAACGGATGCACGTAAGAGAACAACTCCGCTTGCATATCAAGGATAGCCGGCATTGAGCATTGCTAGAACGGATGCACGTAAGAGAACAACTCCGCTTGCATATCAAGGATAGCCGGCATTGAGCATTGCTAGAACGGATGCACGTAAGAGAACAACTCCGCTTGCATATCAAGGATAGCCGGCATTGAGCATTGCTAGAACGGATGTACGTAAGAGACGAGCACGGCTTGCATATCAAGGATAGCCGGCACTGCGCATTGCTAGAACGGATGTACGTAAGAGAAGAGCACGGCTTGCATATCAAGGATAGCCGGCACTGAGCATTGCTAGAACGAATGCACGTAAGAGAATAGCACCGCTTGTATATCAAGAATAGCCGGCCGGCATCAAGACATAGGTCCTGCACTTGCGGTCTAACACGCATGTATATATGCCCTAACAGCATTGGTGTTTAATGTCTTAACACGTATTCGATATTGATTTCTTATATTCGCCCGAAATTCGGCAGTTAATAAGGCTAACCCACATTATGTAAGTAATTAACCACGCATCGCTTTCAATATAGCCAGCAGGCCCTTCTTTAGGCTCTCTGCAGTTAGCCATCCATACCTAAGCCGAAAGTAGGTATTAGGCCATTTAAACTAATGGCTAGGCCTAACGTACGTGCTATACTCCGCTAGTAATCTCTTGTAAAACGAGCTCGTGCCTCTAGCCGGCTCTTTTGTTATTCGTATAAAGCCTATTACACCTCCACCCGGCTAAACCCACTCGACGAGGTCTTCCGAGGCGGCCTATGCCTCCACTATGTCTAGCTGTAGCTTTATCTCTTATATAATTAGGCCTAGGATCTCGTTATAGTGTTCTAGAATCTACTCTACTATATACTTATTAATAACGCTAACGGTGATACTAATCTACTCTTTAGCTACTAGGAAGACGTCTAGGAGCTCCTTATTCTTAGACGATATCTATCTAACCTATATACTAGGGACACTAAAAGCTTTTAATATAGAAGACACCCTAATAACGTATACACTAAGTAATACTACACTAGGTTATTAATCTATATACGTTAGCTCTATATATGTCTTATTAACTAAGACGTAGTAGCTATACGTCTTAGCTAATACTATAATTCTATATAGGTCTTAAGCTAGTATAGCTATACCTATAGGGTTATTTAGGGTGGTTAGACTAATTAGCTTTATATTTAGCTTAATTACTAAAGTGATATTATTAATATTAAGCTAAAAATCCTTATTAAACTCTAAATCTATATAGGTTATTTTATTGTCTATTACTCTAGGTGTCTTAATATTACTAGTGTAGTTTAGTTAGGTTATAATAAGATAGTCTTTCTAACTAAGAAGAGAAGTGGTAATAATAAATAATATAGAAGACACTCCTATAGTAATTAAAACATCCTTAGCCTCTAGGCTATATTACTCTATAATAAGTAAATAGAATTAATAACTGCCTAGGTAGACACTATATAATAATAGAAGGTCTTTAGGTATAGTAATACCTAGGTTATTAAGGCTTTAGTCACTAATAACGCTATTATAAAGGTTATAGTGAATAGTTTAGCTAACTTCCTCTAGAGCCTCGATTTTAATAGCTATATACTAGAAATGTATAGTTGTGTTAGCTAATATAGAGGGTAAAGCTACTTTTTTTAAAGTAGTTAGATAATACTAAGAAGGTTTAAATATATAGTATAATATTCTAGTTAGGCTAAACCTTAAAGAGGTGTTAATTCCCTATATTATTATATATAGTAGGTAAAACTATAGTATAAAGTGGAAATCGGTTATAGCTAAGTGGCTAAGATATAGGTAAGAATCTGGAGCTAGAAAGTAATAGAATACTATATAATAGCTTATTAGGTTACTTATAAGAGGTAGTAATCTATAAAGATAGCTAGACAGGATAATATATACGTATTAATATAGTATAGAACCTAGAGCTCTATATAGCTTCTAATATCTAAAAGGATTTATACCTAGGTAGGCTAGGGAGGGGGGTTACTAATAAGCTAGGACGTTTAGCTAGAAGCTAAGACTAGTAGAAGTTTTAGCTAGCTAAAGAGATTAATAAAGATAGAGGGAGGGAGGGAGGGAAGGGGTTAGGAAAATGTAAGACCTATAAAGGTGGCACAGCCTAGAACGTGGGGCCTAATACGGCTTATAGAGTGAAAGAACAAGCGAAGCAAGGGAAAATAGGCGTTATATAGCTAGGTATAGACTAAAGAACCTAGTATAAAAAGTGTAATAATCGAGAAAGAAAGAGAGAAAGAGACTATAGAGGGGCTAAAGGTGGCGGCTAATAAGGGGCATCCTACTAACTTAGCTAGGAAGGCGTGCCTACTAAGAACCCCTAGTATAAAATAAGATATTATTTATAATATTAAAGTAAGATATAATATAATCCTCCTTAAATAATATATAAAGTAAAGTCTAAGGTTATAAACTTAAAGTTAAAAGTATAAAGTCTAAGTCTAATAAGAAATAGTCCTAATCTATTCTTAATTAACCTAATTATTTAGTTTACTATATTCTATTATCTTTAGGTAAATTATTAGTAGGTAAATCCTAATTTATATTAATAGTAGTATTAGTAATTAGCTAGATATCCTACCTATTAGTAGTAGCTTTAGAGGTAGTACCTCTATTTATATTAGTAGTAGGTGTATTCTAATTTATATTATTAGTAGTATTAGCTACTAGTTTAGTATCCTAACTATTAGTAGTAGTGGCTTTAGTAGTAGGTATATTAGTAGTAGTAGTAGTGTTAGCCTCCTATTATCTATAGATAGGCTCTTAGAAGTCTATATTATTATTATTAATAGTGAATCTTCTATTAGTAGCCTCCTCCTTATAGTTCTTAGTATAGATTACTATAGCTCCTATAAGTAGGTTATATATTATAGAGTCTAGAGGTGATAGGGGCTTACTAATATTAAAGAATATAACTATGTTTCTATATCTATATATTTAACTACTATAATCACACTTACTATAAGTATAGTAGAGGTAGATAAGTGTATTCTCCCTAATAGTGTCTTTATAACTATAATATATATAGCTAGTGTTAAAATAGTGGTTATAGAAGTCTAAATGTTACTATAGTGAGATTAAAGTATTACTTTAGTAGTGTATAAAGATAAGGCTATCTAATAACTTACTTTACTATAGGTTTTCTATATTACTAATATAGATAGTATAATAGTAAGCTTAAATATAAGTAATAATAATATAGTAAGGCTTATCTAGGAAACTGATTTTTAACTTATAAGGGAAATCTATAATAATGATTTCTACTTTATAACTAGAAGAGTTATCTATAGTATAAACTTATAAAGCACCCTCTAGGATATAGTTTTATCTAATCTTACTTATAAGGTATTTTATCTTAGTGGCTTATATAGAGTAGCTAGTAATAATAAGGATTTTACCTTAGTATATACTATTATACTAGCTAGGGATAGAAAGGTTATATTAAAGGTTAATAGCTAGTTCTATATAAAAGTGTATAGTAGTTAAGCTAGTATAGGATTTAGCTACCTATGTCTTAAATATATTTAGTAGGTTAATAAAGAGACTATAAAAGCAAAGATCTAGGGAATATTATTTAAGGTATTCTATAATAACGAGCTATAGTTCTACTAGTCTCTAGTTTACCTAGGTGACTATTATTTTACTATAATAGAACTAGTAAGATAGCTATTTAATTATACTACTACTAGAGTAATAGTTAATATATAAGTATAAGTTAACCTTATTGTTTTCCTTAGTATACTATAATAGGCTAACCTTATATTAAGCACTAAAACAGTCTTACTAAATAGTTATAGATTCCCCTTCTATAACTATAAGGGAGTAAAGGACTTAGTGCTTACTTAGGACCACTATATTAGATTACTAGGGGTCTTTAATAATAAAAGTCACTATATATAGCTAGTAGGAGGTAAGGATAAAGAATTAGGCCTCTATTAGATATCTACTCTTATTAGAGAAGATAAGGGAGGGGATATATTATATATTATTACTAAGTATATAGGTAGCCACTAGTGTATAGTAGAGTACTTAAGCTAATATAGCTATTTCTTCTAATAGGGATTTAGTAGCTATAGTTATAGCTTCTTTACCTAAGGAGTATATATAGGGGTCTAACTTATATAACTCTTACACCTAAGCTAGTAAGACTATATAATAGTCTATTAAGTCTATATATACTATAACTTAGCTAGATAGTAAAATAGGGTTACTAGTAGTAGTTAACTATATAGTGTTCTATCTAAATAGCTTATTCTAATAGTTAGTAAAAAAACACTCTATTATTAGCTTATCTAGGTCTATAGTTAAATCCTAACACTTCTTTAGGGGTGGCTTTATAAGGGGAATAAGCTCTACTAAGAAGGTGTAGGCTTATATTATAATAATACTAGCTTTAATAAGGTGTTATATAGTGTTATTAGTGATTTTATTAGTAGGAGCTAACTATAGGATTTAGACGTGTTTTTTATTATAGGATTTTAGTATAACTAGGTTAGGCTTTAGAAGAAGTATAAAGCCTTAACACTTTTTAGGCGCTTTAGAGGATTAGCCTTCCTATATAGGCTAGTCTGCCTATTATATAGCTTAGTCTTAGCTAGGCTAGTCTTATATAGTCTAGACTCCTTAGTCTATAGCTTAGTCTTTAGTAGGCTAGTCTCTCTATATAAGCTAGGTTTCCTACTCTATAGCTTAGCCTTTAGTAAGCTAGGCTTCCTACTCTATAGCTTAGATTTCTATATTTTCCTTATCCTATAGCTCTATAGTATTAAAACTATCTATTACTATATTAATTTCTATATATGTCTACTTATTAAGTTTAGTAATAATAGGAGTAATATATATTATAGTATTGCCTTTAGGATAGTAGGGGCTATAGAGAGTAAGTTCTATAAGGATATATAATAGATAGCTTTTACTAGCACTAGGATAACTACTAATAATAACTTTACTAGCTTTTATCTTAGTTAAGAGTATAAGGAGGGGGGTAGGTATATTATTATAGTCAGCTAGACTATTTAGACTAGGGAAGATAGAAAGGAGATTATAGTAATACTATACTAGGAAGTCCTAAAAGGTATAGATATACTATTAGAATATTCTACTATCTATTATAGCTTAGAGCTTATATATAGTGTGTAGGGCTTTCTACTTATACTTAAGTGTTATAGAGTCTAATTATATAGAGACTTAGACAACTATAGAGCCTTTAGGCACTACCTCTTTAGCCTAGTTTATGTCTATATTAGTAGATCCTCTAGCTAGGGTAGAGAAACATATAGTAGAGAATTTAGATAGTTTCTTAGGGTAGTCTATTATAGGGAAGGATATTAGAAGGTAAAGGGCCCTATATACCTTTAGGTAGTCTAGTTAAATAGAGTAGTGAACTAAGAATATAGTGTAGTAAAGCATGACTCTAAGTGGTAGTATAACATGTATTCTATAGAATAATAAGCCTTACCCACTATACTAGTTTTTACTATTAACTATAGGGTAAGCTATAATCTATACATAAAGTCGTTTATAATAGGGGTCTTCTTCCTTACTAGCCTAGTAGTGTAACTATATTATAACTTTATAGATATAGTAGGTAAAGTCTAATATTATAATATCACTTAGATTAGTGGTTGCCTATTCTCTTACTATAGTCTCTAATATAAAGGAGGCTATAGTCTTATATATACTATTATAGACGGCTTTAAGGATAATATTAGCTTATACTATATTATTATAGAATTCTGTCTATTAGGGCTTACTGTCTTAGTCTTACTAGTTTACTATAGTAAGGGCGGCTGCCTCCTTACTAAAAAGGACACTTAATATATAATTTTCTACATCTTAATAATAGGTTATAAGGTCTTCTATAATATAGGTGACATATATAGTATTGTTTAGGTTTAGCTATAGATAGGATTATACCTAGATACTAGACGTAGTAACTATAACTAAATTACTAACTAAGCTAAGTAGTTTATGATTTTTATTAGTAATTTTAATGATTATATAGAACTCTATAGCTACACTATTAGTAAGGACCTAGCTGTAGTTTACTATTTATTCTTTATTAGTCTCTATCTAAAGGGAGGGGAGTTTAAAGAACCTAGTAAGACTATTCACTTACACACTAATAGACACTATTAATTAGTTATAACGTATCTTATTATAAACACTAGCTAATACGGATATATAGTAGTAGGTTTAGTTAAAGAAAAGGCTTATAATTAGTATAGGCTTAGGCCTCCTAGCCTTAGAGTTAGCTATAGGGAGCTATATATTATCCCTAGTTAAGTCGTAGACGTATATAGGTATTATAGTAATAAATAGGTTATTTAGGGTAAGGTTTTAGTTAAGGTTAGGCTATATAAATTCGGTTATATTTAGGCTCTTATAAGATAGTGTAATATAGACAACCTCCTCCTACTTTACTTATTATACCTATTCTTTAATCTAGCTACTAATCTTTATATAGTCGCCTCTAATTTTTACTACTTCCTATAGGAAGGTGTGGCCTAGGCTAAAGATAAGAGCGGCTTTTAGGACTAAGATCACTAGAGTGTTAACATCCTTAGTCTTATAGGGGGTAGGGGATAGGGTAGTTAGGGTTAAGTAGAGGTCTAACTATCCTAGGAATATCACTTCCTATAGTTCTACTAGTGGCTTCTTATAATTATATATAAAACCCTCTATATTTATAGGAATAGCTAACTAGAATATATAAATTATACTATATTTATACTCTAGTAGACCCTAGATATAAATAGATAGGACTTAGTAGTTACCTAGGATAATTAATATGTTAGTATAGGTCCTAAGGCTAATTTCTTAAGTAACTAACTATATATAGTTTATATTATAGCTAGGAGTTATAGTACTATTAATATGAATAATAGTAGTGACAGTTAGGGGTGTACTATAGGGATAGGCTAACTTTATAATAACTTAGCTAAGGGGGAGACTAGTTAGGCTATTATAGATAAGGTTAGCTAGCGCAATATTATCCTTAGGGGGAATGTCCTTATCACCCTAACTAGTAGTGTCTTTATTAATATTACTACCTTTATCCTTAGTTACTTTATCTATATCTTCCTTTTTAGTAGTGTCTTTATTAATATCACTACCCTAATCCTTAGTGGCTTTATCTATATCTTCCTTTTTAGTAGTGTCTTTATTAATATTACTACCTTCACCCTTAGTGGCTTTGTCTATGTTTTTCTCTCTAGTAGTGTCTTTATTAATATTACTACCCTAATCCTTAGTGGCTCTGTCTGTGTTTTCCTCTCTAGTAGTGTCTTTATTAATAATACTACCCTAATCCTTAACTGGTTCTTCTCCCTTAGTGGGATTTATTAGGGTCTTAACTTCTTCTACTATACTAATAGTTAAGGCGGCGATAGTAAAAAAAAGGGGGGGTACGAATTATATAAAAGTATAAAAGGTAAAAGGGTGTAATAAGTATAACTTAGGAATAGTTAATAACAATTCTTAAACTTATATATAGAAAAAAAAAAAAAAGAGGGAGGTGAGTAATATTATAAGTTGTGATTATATTTATATAATTATTATTAACTAGGTGAAGTATAAATATATAATGGCTAGTGGCCTTTAGGGTTATTAGCCCTAATAGCTAGTAGACTATTATATAATAATTTAGATTATTACTTAGTTAAGGGGATATAAAATTTTTTTAACTAAGTAGGGAAGAGGAATTAGTAGGAAACATATTAAATAGTGAAAGTGAATAGTAGGCTAGTAGTATTATAATGTGATTAGTAGTCTAATATTAGAATAACACTATAGGTAATTATAAAAGAATTTTTAAAACTAGATTAATAAGAGATAGTGCCTAGCCTAACCTAAAGGGTGTAATAGGGCTAGGTTCATATAGCCTAGTGTATCTACTAAAGTGTGTTTATATGTTAATATAGTAATAGACGGCTTTAGTGTTATTATAAGTGTTAAAGGCGTCCTTATAAGACGAGTTTATATTATTATTTATAAAGATTAAGGAGTTTTAGTATATCCTCTTATAATATATCCTTAGGTTCCTAACTATTATATATCTTATTATAGTTAAGCTATTTTACTAGGTATTATTACTTATATCCTATATAGTAGTAGGTGATAATCTTCTTAATAATGTACTTATCTATACCTCTTAGGGGCCTAGAGGGTAAAGCCACGCGTATTCTAGCTAGGATAGGCTCTAAATGTTTAATACTAAATTCTAGCCACTAATTAAGGTAAAAGGGTAAGCTAAGCTCTAGCTATAGTAGGGAGACACGTCTTATAATAGGGAAAGGGCTAGTGTGTTAATAGGATAGCTTCATTTAGTGATTAAGGTGATAGCTATTAGTACCTAGCTTAGCTAGTTTAATATAAACAAGGTCACCTATATCTAATATAGGGGGTGTTTAGTACTTTAAATTATAGTAGATTTTAGTATAGGCTATAGCTAGCTAGGCTACGTCCTAGGCGTTAGTAAAACACACCTTCTATAAAGACCTAAAATCTTTATCTTCTATAGTGGCTAAAAGCTATAGGAAGTAATATAGCTTACGTCTATATAGTAGTTCGAATAGTAATAGGCCTATTATACTCTATACTAAAGTGTTTAGTAAGAATAGAATATAGGGTAGATAGTAACACTACTATAATATATTATAGTAGCCTCTAATTATTAAATATAGGTATAGTACTAGAGTCTAAATAGTATATTCACTTAAGCTATTCGTTTATTAATAGTAGACTATAGTTAGGTTACTAGTAGTATTTAAGGTATTATATAGTGCTTACTAAAGGTATAATATAAATTTTAGATTAGTGTTATATATAAATTAGTATAGTATACTCTAGTCTAGATACACCTAATATATATATTCTATTGTCTACTACTTAGTAGACTAGTCTATCTAGCCCTCTAGGCATTAGATAAGGTGGGAAAATTTATTAACTATAATAAGTAAGTAGTTAATCCTATTATATTCTAGTAAGCCTATAATAAAGTCTAAACACACTATAGTAAAAGGGTATTTTAGTATAGGTACTAGTTATATATTACTATAAGGTAGTAACCTTCTAGGTAGAGATTTCTAGTATTCTAGGCATATTAATATATATATAGTAATATAGTAGTGTATATTATAAAAGAAAATATAATTATAAAGGAATTTATATATATATAGAGCTCCTCCTATGTGTAATTAGTTATTATATCTAACACGGATAACTTTATTAATTATCTTTTTAGGTATATATAAACACTAGTTATTAGTATTATAAAAATAGAGAAGTTCTAAGTTATACTAAATAGTAAAGTAATATAATATATTTAATGCCTTATCTTATTATAAACATATATAGATTTTCTAGAAGGTTAGGTCTATTAGTAGTGCTTATATAATATAAGTTAATAAGTTATCTATAAGGGGGGTGGTCTTTAGCTAGGGTGTTACTATTAGATATAGCCTAGTAAGTATTACTTTAATAGTGTTATAAATAGTAGGTAGTTAGGATAGAGTGTTAGTGTTAATATAAGTGTAACCTTCCCTATACTTGATTTTAATATTCTAACACTAATATTTAAGATATAATCACTAATTTACTAACTAGTACTTACTTTTTAGTTTACTGTTTCTAATACTCACGAATGTATCCTAAATCACAGTATAGTCGGATACTACTATAATCTAGGTGTGATCTAGGTAATATTCTAGCTTCTATAGTGCCTACACTAAGACAGCTATCTCTAGTTCTATTATACTATAATTTTACTTAGCTAGTAATAGGCTCTTAGATAGGAATAGTATAGGGTGTAGTTTTCTATCTTCTTATATTTAGTAGAGGGTAGTACTAAAACTATATTCCTTACTACTATTAATATATAATTTAAAGGGCTTATTAAAATCTAGGTGTACTAGCTTAACTATATTAATAAGGGTGGTCTTTAATTTTTCCTATACTACCTAGTATTCTTCCTATAGTTACCTAGTATTATTATTTTACTAGTGTATACACTTAGCCTTATAATATAGTAATAGGGTAGAAATGTCTATAGGGGGTTTAGTACTATAAGAGAAGGTGATTTTTACTATATATAAGTCTTATATAGGGTTCTTAATTAGTGTGTGCTAGAAGCCTTATACTTTTAACCTATTTAATAGGTCTACTATAGTAGAGAAATAATTAATAAACTTATAGTAGTATCCTATAATACCTAGGCCGGCCTCTAGTTCCTTTAGGTTCCTAGGTATAGCTAGGTCCTATATTACTACTGTTTTATCTACTAATATACTTAATCCTAATTATAAGACCTAATAGTCTAAAGCCTAAAGGCTATTATATATAATATAATATTTAACTAGTAATAAAGTATAACTAGAATAGTGTAGGATATTAAAGTATAGATCTAGGTAGTTAATATAATTATTAATATTCTATAAGTAGATAATTATATTATTAATATACACTAGTATAAACTACTAAAGGTATAGTTAGAATAGGTCTTCTATTTAGTATTAGAAGAACCTAGGGCTAGTTACTAAATCTATAGTGCTTACTATAAGTCACTTATAACTATAGTAGGGTATAGTAAATAACGTTTTCTACCTATCTAATAGCTTAATTAACTATTAGAAAAAACCTTTTACTAGGTCTAAAACTAAAAAGACAGTACTACCTTATAGTAATAATAAAATGTTATTTTATTATAGTAGTAGGTATATGTCTATTCTTAGCTTTATATTAATATGTCTTAGGTTAACTACTATATAAGGTTTGCCTCTATACTACACTATAAACACTAGGGAAGAGACTAGGTATAGCTCCCCTAAAAGGACGTCTTTAATAATACTAGCCTCCTATAGGGGGTCTAGGATCTTATCTATCTTAATATAATCACATCTAGATAGGGTATATAGGCGTTAAGTAAGGTCTAAAATGTCTACTCCTTCCTAAAAGGTAATAGGTATAGTAATACTATTATTAAATCTACTAATTCTAGGAGTAAACAGCTCTT
>MWMN01000146.1:16168-63484 GCA_002968875.1 Cordyceps cicadae | reverse complement strand
AGCGGTTAGCCGATGAGATACAGTAGATGAAAGATGTACATCCCTTCCCTAGCGTCATCTGCGAGGAAACGGTCACTTCTCTCTCAAAGAGATGCGAGGCGCCGTCCTGGGCTTGTTTGTGCTCTCTCCCTGAGATCCAGGGGTCTTTTCAGCGAAAGACATTTCGTAGCCTGGGATACCCTATACTGCAAAGATGTTCACTGCGCATTCCGAAATCGGGCCAATTTTCACAATTTCCCCAATATATTTTACCCCGTCTTGTCTTCATTGCTAGCCACCCGTTAACTCGCCCTACCACATCCCACATCCCATCTCCCACTTGCAACTTTAGAGTTCAGGGCTTTGGTGCCTTGCCTCAGTTTTGTATCTTTCATCCCCCCTCGGCCTTTCTTTTTCTGCATTTAACTCCCGATCAGTTTCTAGCATATTGCGACCAACAGCCAGCCACCAGCCACCAGCCACCTTCGGTTATACTAGCTCTGACTTCCACATCCCAACCACAAAAAGCCACACTTCAAGCCCTCGATGATTTAGTGATTT
Organism: Cordyceps cicadae; assembly: GCA_002968875.1. Taxonomy (NCBI): domain Eukaryota; kingdom Fungi; phylum Ascomycota; class Sordariomycetes; order Hypocreales; family Cordycipitaceae; genus Cordyceps; species Cordyceps cicadae. The sequence goes on along the minus strand of MWMN01000146.1, from coordinate 62,944 downwards.
AGGATTCAGCACAGTTATTAACGAGTGCTTAACGGCCGTTGAGTCTAGGAACGCCACCGGGACTACTACTTCAACGGCGCAATACGAGATGACATCAACAACTAGGTGTACTCGGCTCGATTATGCAAAGTGCCATACCATACCAGCTGCGTAGCCACCCACAATATTCCTGCCATCATGATAAAGTGTACTATCCCTGTGTAGCTGGATGACCCCGAGCTGGATAATCGGCATTGGCGTGCCGATTAGCTTTGGAATTAGACCAGGAACCAAGGAGAGGTTGCTGAATCGTTTTCTCAGCCACAAAAACATGTACTCAACCTGACTCAAGTTCTCACACTACCAAAAAGACGGGTTCTTGGTGGGGAAGGGATATCTGGATCTCTGTGGCATGCACGATGCTACGTCCAGAGACTACTACCTGGTCATTTCACTCTGTGCCATGCGTTCTCAAATTTGACTTGGCTGATGATGGACTAGGCTTGACACCTTGCAGCTTGGAAGCTTCTCAAGTAATTATAGCCAAATTCGGGGCCAAGATGACAGTGTGATGACCATACGAGGCAATGGCATGTCAAGGATGCCAACTCGTTCCCTCAGCTCGGGGATGGCTGTAATTGGATTGAGTAGAGAAAACACTAGAGAAGATGGTGGCAAAGACGCCAGCGGACTAACCATTCCAACCCCTCGACCACGTTTAGAAGCTGGCATATGATGGTCCATTGAAGTTGCAAGAGAAGCCATTCCGAGATGTATGCTTCCTAATTCGACCGACATGAAGAGCTTCACCCCTGGATAGAGGATCCGCTCAACCACCCAAAAAGCCAATGAGAAAATGTCCGACGGCACGTCCCTACCGACTCCTCAATGGAAAAGGCTGGCTGCAGAGAAGAATCCGAGTAGGGGCTGTAGGTAGTGCCCGAGTTGCGGCGTGACCGCTGCAGGCTGAGGGAGTTTGCTTGGGTCGAGAAATTTAGAGTTTTACCGGGTCCTCCTTTGTTGTCAGCTCTATATACCAGCGAGCGGAACTCTTTCACACCTTCTTCCGACCGCCAGCGGGAACTTGCCAACTTGGCAATGGAGACTAGATGGTGGTTGGTCAACTAGTTGCCTACCTAGCTAGATGGTGGTTAACTTACCTATACTGAAACTGGCCAACCAGCAACAACCATGTAGGTAAGTTGATGTTAGCTGCTCTCCCGACTAGATAGAACCTGGGTTTTACTTACCAAATCATACCTAAGTAACTTGGAGGGTTGGTTTGGTGAACCCACCACCCGGTCCCTTTGTAAAGATCTTCGACTCTTCCCTCTTTTCCGTCCAAGTCAACTACATGTGCATTTTTCGTCAGTTATCTCAGGTTTTTCTTCTCTTCTCTTCTTGTTCAGCTCTCCAACGCCACGGTGCTCGGGTTCTCCGTCGACTGCCCCAGTCACTCACTCCTCGGAACCCATCATCTCCCAAGCCAAAGCAGTCACGTCAATGGAGAGGACAAGCTCGGGGTCTTATCTCTTGATGTTGTGGGGATCCCGCGTGTCGCGACCACGCCCCGTAGTCAGGCTTTCCTCGGCGCTGTCTCAATATGGCCTCGATACAATGTGATTTGTGTAAACCCAAGTTGAACTACTGCTGTTACTCTTGGCTCATTCTACCCGCCAAGTGAAAGCGTCGACAGGCCCATACGAGGTAACAGTGCTGATGGGTTTCTCTTGCATGCTACTGAAGGGACGGATTGGAACCTACGTGATGTTAATGGGTACCGACTTTGTAGTGTCAGCGACGAAACATCATAGCTCAATTATAAATTAGAAGCGCGCGTCGTTAGAAACGAGTACGAACAAAGTATCAAAAGGGATATCAAGCTGGCTGACTTTGGGCTCGTCAAAAATAAGCAGCAACAGACAACAATTTAGGTGGTAATAGTGAGACGACTTAAAAGACCGGCCTCGTCTCGTGGCCTAATATTGACTTGTGGTCGATCCACGAAGCTGGGCTCGAGGATGTGGACGGGCATCACTTGGTCATTCTTGGGGGGCACCCTGACGGTGCCTCCATCCGGAGACTCGATATCGAAGCTGAGAACTATCATGGCAGAGAAGAGCAAAATCTCGTTGATGGCAAAGTGCCGGCCCGGGCAGATCGTCTTGCCGCCACCGAAGCCGCGAAACGCCGCTGGATGGAAGCCCGCGGACCCGGGTTTTCCACCCAGGAACCGGCTCGGGTTGAAACGGTCGACGTCGTCGCCCCAGACGGACCTGTCAGAGTGAATGACGCCGCTGGATATCTGCACCACACCGCCTTTCTTGAGGAAGTACTTGTCTGCTAGCATCATGTCCTCTTTGACGAGTCTGACCGAAAAGTTTTCGGAACCGATCCGGAGGCATTCCCTAAGCACGGCGGATAGCACAGGACACGTGTTGCGAACAATGTTAATGCTCAGCATATCGGGGCCACACTGCTCTTCGCTGGCTGCAAGCGCGGTCTTGATTTCACCGCGCACTCTTCCAAGGAGCTCATGGTCGGCAAAGAGACGCAGGACGATCCAGAACGTGGTAGTCGATGTGTTGACGATCCCTGCAAACAAAAAGGAGAGCGCCGAACGAGAAACTGCCTCGACGCTCATTCCCCATTCTCGTTCCACCCTGATGCGATCGCGGATGAGTTGGGAGGCACCGGCATCGTGACTGTTTTCCAGGTAATCCACAAAGGCGGCAACCATCTTCTCTCTACCACGGTAAGCCCGAGACGCCGTGATGGACGGCAAAATGCCAGCCAAGAGCCCGCCCACGCCCTCGTCAAAATGCCAGAAAGACTCTTCGAGCTCGGGGTTCTCCGAGAGGGGGTTTGCCTCACCGTAGAGGTACCGTGCCGTGCCCGTGGCGACCATGTGGCGGATCACCGCCAAAAGGTCCGCCCGATCACCAGACGACGGTTGACGTCGCAGGTCTGCTTGTAGCTCCCGGAGCCGCAGGCACAACTCCTGAGAGGCCTCGCAACTGAGGGTGTCGAGGTAGCGGCCCGGACCAAGCGCGCCGTAGACGACATCATGCATGTCTGCGATGAGCCCGCGGGGGTCACCGGGCCCGGGATCCAGATTACTCCGAACAATTCTGACCGTGCCATCATCGAGACCAAGAACACGCTTGATAATGTCCGGAATTAACGGTGTGAATGACAGAGACTTTGAGTTGCGCTGGATGACTGCCGCGAGGTGCGGATCCGTGACCAGATAGATGCGCGACCCCGGGACGGGAAGAGTGAGTATCGGCTCTTGGAGTCGCGCCAACCTAATCGGAGCTTCAAGGTTAGCCAGGGATCGTGGCAACATGTACTGGCAAAGAACCTCGGATATTTTTGACTCGTGTTAGTTGAGTGAGACAAGCCACGGTGAAAGCAGGGAAAAGAGGAGACAATGAAAGAATACCCCGGCCCAGCGAAAGTCTTGATATGCGTAGGCAAGGGTATGGGTATGAGCAGGGCAGGGTTGGGAGACTCGTACCCGAGACTTTTCATGTACCGCCCCCCTTGCCAAGCCATGCCTAAAAGATGCCCAAAAACCGGGATCCATGGTGGGACGACAACGGGAGGTTCGCAGGGGTGAAGCTTTCTTCTCGAAGCACGTCCCAGCACCAGCCAAAGTGTAGCAGCGAGGATCAGTGCGGTGGCACCTGGTAATGATACGCCGACGCACAGCATGGTTCAACTGGTGGTTCAAAGCGCGCGCTCCGCAGGGCGATTCGATTCCATGTACGCAAGGTATTCGTTTGTTGACGCGAACCGGGTCGGCAAGTAAGGCAAGAATGCGACGGAGAGACTTGTAGCTGACTTGTTGAGGAGCTGAGATGGCTGCTGAGCTTAAAGCTCAGGCACAAAGGGGATCAAACGGGCAGCTATCAAGTGAGTTAGCTAGCATCAGCAAAAGGCTCGAGCAAAGCCAAATTGCGCTGGGGCAGACGTTACATATCGGATTGAACAGGCTTTTCACGCCACACGCTGGGTAGTTTTGTTAGTGGTAGAATCGAGAGGCGGAGAAAGCTGGAGGGAGGAGGTGGTCGAAACGAACGAGGCGGTGATGTCGAGCAACTAACTTAATAACTAATGTTAGCATGTACCAACCAGATAGCCGGGTATGTCGTAAGGTACCTAGAGATTACCAATTTTATTGGGATGAACCGAGAGACTGTGCATGCCACTGAAGTGGTCGCCCGGCATGTTTATGTTGCATCGTTGACGATCCTTGGTCGGAATGTTGCTTGTGTCCTGGCCTGTCCATGGTGCTGAGACTCCGTCTCACACTGTGTGGCCCATTGACTTGAGAGTAAGTACGGATACCGTCCGTATATTAGTTGCACCCATGGAAAATAGCCATGTCTTGGCAAGCCAGACTATTTTGGCCTTTATTTTAAATTTTGTTCTGACCTTTTATGTGTGCTATGATATTCTGATAAGCTTGCTAGGGTCCTGACGAGAACACGGGGAAGACACTGTGAAGATACTGTAAACACTGTGCAGGACACTGTAAAGACAGGGTAACGTGAAGTTATAGACCGAAACTACTACCAATGCACGATAATGAGCTTGAATAAAGGGGGACGGAAATTTTAGAGCAATAGAGGGGATTATATAGGAAGACTATAATGTGAAGCGCTTCCGTCGAACCCATCTCCAGTCACGTCTCCAGTCGTAGCCATGATGATGTTAGTGGCAGCATGTAGATGGTGTGATTTGTGACTCAAAGACAGGCTCAAAGTGTCCATAAATCTCGGTAGTTGCGACTGAATAAACGATTTGAGCCCCGCAGCCGTTAGTTATTAGAGTTCTTGACCCCCAGAAATACGATGCTTCGTGAGACCCTGGGCGCAATGTAGGCCTATAAAAGAGCATTGATTGCACCGTACAAGGGAAGGGGTACGATGGTGGACCTATAAATTTCTGAATGCCACCCTTTTGGCGCGTTTCGGGCTTCCAGTTGCAACGTTCATAGCTGCTGGACTTTTCCGTCTCGTGATTCACGATGGTACATTGCCTGAAAAAGCTACGTGGAAGCACCTTGGAGGGTTGCTCATTGGCTTAGTATAAGTACGCCTTCATCTTGACAACTCATTTCAAACTACACCCTAGTTCACTCCGCGTCGTAATTCTCTCTCAACTTATTTCTGTGTCTCAAAATACGTCATGTCTTTCAATCGCATTGCCGTCTATGGCCACCGTGGTCTGTTCAACTCCAAGATTGTGTCCGTGCTGATCGCTTCCGGCGCTCCCATCACGGTCTTGTACCGTCCGGGCTCGGATACGACAAATCTACCCCCAAGCGTCCCGAAAATCGAGGTCGATGTTCTAGACGAGAAGGCTTTGATTGCAGCCTTGCAGAATATTGACATTGTGCTGTAAGCCACTTGGAAAAGGCAGCTAGCTCCCCCCATCGGTTGAACGGATTTTGATGACTTTATTAGATCTTTGGTAGGAGACGAGGGAATTGACAGGGAACTCGGCTTTGTCCAAGCCATTCCTCACACTCAGGTCAAATTATTTGTACCTTCGGATCTGGGCCTTCTCTACGCCCAAGAGGCGATGGCCCTTCCAGTTCTCCGAAAGAAAGAATGTGTTCTGGAAGCTGCTAAGCAAGCCGGGATTCCACTCACAAGGATTCTCATTGCAAACTTTGCAGAGTTTACCCTTGGCTCTATGTGGGTTGATCGTGCATCTACTCAAGCTATCTCCATCATGGCTGATGATTTGTTCTCTCAGCGTTATGGGAATTGATGTGGCGGGCAACCGACTCCTCTACACTAGTAACGCGGCGAAAGAAAAAGCCAGCATGTGGTAAGTTTTATGCCATTCCATATACTCCAAGTTTTGAAATGACTCGATTAACTGTTCGCATCCAGCACGGCCAATTATGTTGCCGCTGCTTACGTTTCAATCTTTACCACGAACCCCGTCTCCGATATCAGCAACCGGAATATCGGTTTAATCGAGCTTGCTCCCACTGGTGAAGAGATTGCCGCGGCACTCGAGAAAAGGCACAGCAAGAAGCCGCAAATCTTCACCCAAAGCAACGAGCAAGTCATGTCGGATTTCCAGGCTCAGCTTCACTCTGACCTGCCGGCTATCGCGGCCGCTTGGTATTGGCGCAAGCTTTGGGGCACTGGGGAGTTGACGACATTGCTTGGCCCCGATATCTGGGACGTCGCCGAATACCGCAAGGCTACGCTGAACGATCTCGTTGTCGATGGAAAGGTAGGATCGTACCGAGATTTGTCACCGATTGTGCCAATCTTGGAAAAGGCAATGTTTGAATAAATTGTCGCTGTCGGACTACCATCCCAGTGGACTGGAGATGCTCGACATCATTCCAGGGACAGTGGATTATGGTATAGGGAGGATCTCAGGCAGCGAAAATGAAGGCACATGGGCTCGAGAAGAAATTTTCGATTTTATTCAGTAGCTCTTCTCTTGAAAAAACATCGCGCTCAGAAAAGATACGCTCCGGCTCAGCTGGCATGGCCAGTATTGTTAGAATGCGACGGCCATTTCAGACAGGCGAGGGTACCACGCACGTAGTTGGGTCGTTTTTTGAAGCCGTTTTCTTTTGGCTGCAAACTGCCGTCTGAGGAGTCTTTGGTAATGACCTCATTCTTTTTCTAGAGAGCCCAATTGCTGCGCGATGTTGGCATGGTCATGTGCCCGTTTGCTACATTACGGAAGTGAGTTTGTGTGATGGCTGTCACGCAAAAGCTGCTGCCACGTCTTGCCAGCTGGCAAGGCTCGCCGTTTGACTACGGCATCTTCTCCCTCGGGCATCTCACCAATACTTCACACTCGCACCTCTCTCATCATCTCCTTGAGAAGCCTCTAGCGACTTTGGCCCTGCCTGTTTCTCCCATCTTAATGAGCTGGCCACACAGCGGACCATGGCAACTCTCTTGCAGACTCTATTATTCTTTTCTAGACTCACATCAATTGTGGCTGGCTTCTCATGGAATGTCCAACAAGCAGTAAACCGTATGATTGCGAAACAACCAGGGCTATCCTCCAAACTGACACCTCACAGCTTCTCGCTCGCCACCTGAGAAGCACACGGACGGTCTAGATGCTATCACACCGCCCGGAAACCGACTACACTCGGACAGCATCTACACTTTAGCGCTGAAAGAACTTGAGAATCTCGAATCACAGCCTCTCTGCCACCGAATTGCCGCCCGGCTTCTCGTGAGAAATTGTCACCTGCTCCACGACCAGGATGAAGCAGCAGAGCTTGCCGACACTGGACGACTGACGAGGGATTTTGTCGACTCGTATGCCGCCGGGTTGGCAATCTGCGATTTGGAGCGAGGCAATTTTGTCATTCCGAGAGAGTGCACAAAGTTCCGTGAAGCAACTTTGGCCACTATCGAAGTCGCCAAAACGCCGCATCTCCATGTGTCCACAGTCGAGATTGACAAATGCCTGGAAGGCCTAGCGCAATGTGACTCTTCATGGAATACATGGATCAGCTACCGACACAAGGCTGTGCGTTTTTGCGAGATTGCAAAGTCGGAAAATGAAAAAGGTGCCATTCCTAAACTTTGGTACCTTGCCATAGCTAATTTGTGCACTAGACTCAACCATCCATTTACATAGAAAGATAACGGAAATTATGGAAAGGTTTTCAGAAAAGGTGGAAGTACAGATCGAAGAACAATTGCGCCGAATGGACCATCTGATGCAAAAGACGGCCGATGCTGCCGACTCTCTACTCCCTCACACCAAGTCACTCAAATCCCAACTCAACAGCCTGGACCACTTTGTTAGCGAGAAGCTGATGAAGCTTTCGCAAGTATGTCACTCTTATAACGAATGAAATACTTTCTAACGGGAAAACGGGAAAAAGGAATCCGCGTTGGAGGTACAGTCCGGACTCGAAGGTGCTACGCAGCTGCACAACATGGTCAACACCTTGCTCGAATCCATTCGAAGAAGTCAAGCCCAAGTTGCAATGGAACATACAAATGCTTTACAGATAGTCCAAAAGGATACGTTTGAAGGAGTAGAAACTATAATGGCAACCATTGCTATCGCCGCCTCCTCATCCGTTCGGCTCCAGACCCAGCTGGTAGGCTCAACTTTCACGCACGCGAATTGCGACACCCGCTGACCCGACACAGGAGAAGACTGAGCTCCGGGCTGACAAGGTCATAGAAAAGCAAAACATGCTTGAAAAGGTTTGTGAAGTCTCTCTTATATGGCATTCCAGCTAATACTCGAAGCAGAGTCTCGACCGGTTGCAGCAGGCCTCGCGCGACATAGTCCGCTCTCAGGGCACCCATCAAGATAACCTTGATTCAGCCCACACTTCTCTAATGAGTATCCTAGGGGTTTTGCAAGGTGTCGAATCTTCAACAAATCGAATCCAGAATACAATTTTAAGTCGCACAAGCTGGAGCTGGTGGCCGTACGTTCTCTGCCCTGCAGCGTCCGTTTTTCTCGGCTCTTACAAGTTGGCACCGTCGATTACGCGGAATATCTTCCTTTTTGGTCTAGGTAGGGTCAAATCTAGTCCCCGACCGATTAAAGATGCTTACTCTGAGAAGGCGAAATTCTTGGCTTAACCATTTCATCCACCAAAGCGCTTGCGGTGGATGCATCACTTCCATTCATTCAGACATCCTTTCCGACAATTTTCAAGACAACATTGAACAAAACGACACAAATGACTTACGAACCTCATGATTTAACGACTGATTATTCATCTACATTCTTAAATTAACGTTCATGATGGGAATTTGGGGGAGGGGAGTTTACGATACGCCACGCTTTGCTTTCTACATGGGATCGGCGCTTTCAGCTTGTAGCGGGGGCATAACGAGATACAGAGGGCTTGGGTTTACATGAGTTTCTAGTTCCAGTGATCTTATTAGATACGAGGTGTTTTGCAATGAAATCAAATTAGTATGGGTCACACTTGAGCTCTATTTGGCATTGGTTTGGCTGGGCTGGGAGGCTTTGTCATTGGCGCGGTTCGCCCCATTGTCTATTGTAGGGCGCGCGGAGATGTGGCGGAGATGATGACAACCTCACTCATAGCATCAGACGAGACGACAAGTAGTATTGCCTTGGCCGACAATGTCCAAACTCAAGGTTGCTTTGATCCAACTCTACTCAAAGGTATTGACGTCGATTCCCGCAAAGTTCCGCATCGACAGCCCAGGACCACATTCACTAACAAAAGTCACACTCGACAGAGCCTCGACGTCGAGGGCAACTACGCCAAAGCCGAGTCCTTCATCCGCTCTGCCGCCGCACAGGGCGCGCAGCTCGCCGTGCTGCCCGAGTACCACCTCCAGGGCTGGGTCGGCTCGCGCTCGGCGCTGCTCGGGAGCGCGCGCCGATCCCCCGAGTTCCTCGCGCGGGTACCAGGCGCTCGCGCGGGAGCTCTCCGTGTGCATCGTGCCGGGGACGCTCCTCGAGGACGTCTCCGCGGCGTCTGACGCGGCCGACGAGCCGGCCCTCGCCAACGTGGCCTACTTCATCGGCCCCGACGGCGCCGTCTGCGGGCGCTACCAGAAGCGCAACCTGTGGCACCCGGAGAAGCCGCTGCTGCGGGCCCCCGCCGGCGGCGGCGGCGGCGACGCGCCGCACCACGTCGCCTTCGACACGCCGCTCGGCGTGCGCGCCGGCCTGCTCGTCTGCTGGGACCTCAGCTTCCCCGAGGCGTTCCGCGCGCTGGCGGCGGACGGCGCGCGCCTCGTCGTGGTGCCCTCCTTTTGGGTCGCGCGCGACGTCGGCGAGCCGGTGAACCCGGTGAACCGCCACGCGGAGCGCCTCTTCCTGGACACGGCGTGCGTGGCGCGCGCGTTCGAGAACAGCTGCGCGGTCGTGTACGTCAACTGCGGCGGCGCGACGGCGGCGGAGGCGGCGGCCGGGGCGGCGGTGGTGGTGGAGGAGGGGTACGACGCGGAGGGGCGGGAGCACGCGGGCGTGTCGCAGGCGGCGATGCCGATGGTCGGCGCGGTCGGGCGGATCGGGCACGGCGCGGAGGAGATGCGCGTGGTCGAGCTGGACCTCGGCGTGCTGGACGTGGCGGAGAAGGCGTACAAGCCGCGGGACGACATGGAGAGGCGCGGGTGGAAGTACGACGCGGACGTGAGCGGCATCTGGCGGACGCAGGACTTGTAAAGAAGAGACGCCGGGGCGGCGGTTTACAGGGAGACGAAATAAATTGAATCGTCATCGTGAACCGTTGCGCTCTGCAACGTGGGGGGGTATCAAAGTCTATATAGAATGATCAAAACGCCAATAACCCAAGTGCACCTAGTCCGAGTCGTATTCTACCAGCGCTGCTGTTGCCTTGGAGGTGATGGAGTCGCTCTGAGGATTCGCGTCCGGCGGCTCCGCTGCCTCTTCGACCAGCACATCCCTCTTCCGCTTGATGCCCGGCATCTTGGCCGCAGCCTTGCCATCCGCGACCCTCCTCGTGCCCGCAGCGCCCGCGAGCAGAAACGGATCCTTGGCCGCCCTCGTGTTCCCCACGACCTGCGCGGCAAACCCCTCCCTGGTCTGCACCCTCCTCCGCCGGGTCGCCGCCTCCTTCGTCCTCCCCGCCCCGTCCTCCTGCTTCACCGGCGGCGGCGGCGGCGGCGCCTCGAACAGCGGCCTCGACAGCGCCGGCTCGCCGTCCTCCCCGCCCTCCCCCACCGCCGCAAAGTCCACCAGCCGCGCGCGCCGCGCGTCCTCGGCCGTCTCCGGCAAGATGTCCATCCCCAGGCTCATCCTTGCCTGCAGCGCCTCCGTCTCCCTCGCGCCCGCCTCGCGCTCCCGCCTGCCCTCGCGGAACGCCCGCCGCAGCTGCTGGTTGCGCGCGTACGGGTCGCGCCACCGCCTGTCCGCCGCCTCGGCCAGCCCGTCCAGGCGATGCGCCGCCCTCGCCAGACGCTCCCTGTCCTCGATGGTGCGCTCCAGGCTCGCAAACGCGTTGCCGCGGAGCGCCTCCCTCTGCGCCTCCGTCAGCCTCGCCACACCCCCCTCCTCCTCCTCCTCCTTGTCCTTGTCGTCGTCGCCGGTGTCGCGTCGGGTGGCGCCAGAGACCACCACGTAGGCCGTGTTCTGAGGGTCGGTGCGGATCTCGACGGCGCCGCCGCAGAGGGCGTGGCGGAAGCGGAAGCTCCAGATCGGGGTGGTGTGGTAACGGCCGGCGCGGCGCTTTTCGGCGTTGAAACGGGCGCCTTGCGGAATGAGGGTCGGTCGAGGGCAGGTGGCACACCAGGCGGCGTAGGGCATCTCGAAGCGCACCGTCGGGGGCGCGGCGAGGCGGCGCGTCTTGCCGTGCAGCGCGTTGCCGCTGGTTGTGCCCTCGTGCTCGGGCGGCACGTACCAGCCCATGTTGAAGCCCTGCATGGTGGGCGGGATGAGGGAGAGGTTGCTCTTGTTTTCGTCTCGGGGGTTGACGCTTGTTTGGATGGTTTTATTTCGGCTCGAATTTTGATAATGGCCGTGTTTGCTGGGCCGCAAAAGGGCAGTTGTATGGCAAGTTCTCGTGAAACAAACGTCATGGGCATATTTTTAACAAGTGCATAAAACGTGGTGTAAAGTCGATCGTTGCAAATTCGCTGCCGCGCTCCACCGCCTTCCCTTTGAGGAAATCGGTCCCACTTTCAGCACCTGCCGCTTTACAGATTTCTATAAGACGAGGCCACCACCCGCCCTCCCTTTGCAGCCCGACATTTTCACATTCCCTCATTGTCCTCACCCCCTTTCCCTTTGACCTGCGCCCCCTTACCCAGCTGCAGTAGTATCCGCCGGCCCATGTCACTGTCGGCTGAGGCCGCAATGCGGATCCCCTTTTCTGCGTTCCCGTTGTGATAATGCGATGGACGAACCCGCCAATGCTGCTTCCGTCCTGAATTGCGCTTCGATTCTTCGATACTTCGACACCGGTTTCTACCAATTTTTTTTCTTCGTTGTCGGCGCCTCGCCGAACCTGACGAAAGCGATATACAAGAGCTGCCCGAGTATTTGCCTCGCATCGCTGCTGGAACCGGCCATCGCGAGGAATACGACAAAGGATGCATTGACGCGTCACCTCATTGAAGGGCTGAAACATGGTGGCGTGTTCAGCTCTACACCGCCACCCCTCGGACACTTTCCGAATGACACGTGTCCAAGCTGACCTCGGCTGACTCTCACGGCCACGGACGTGGGATACCCAAGGCCGTGGATTGGCTTCATGTTCGGGAAGCTTGGCTGCAATGGATACGGCCTGCATTAGCTGCGTCAGCCGGCAAAAGAGCCACCGATGAAGGTCCGCTGATCTGCGACCGCGTGGGGAGCGCCTGACCATATCTCGGCGTCGTGATTTGCCATCGCATCGACGCTGCATCAGCTGTGGGCGGCCAATGCAGCCGGTACACTCAGCTCACCCGAATCGTACGATATTTACCTTTTAGATGCAAGGTTTCCGGCACCTTAGCTCGGGCTTCGCGACGGACGACGAGCTATGCTGAGATGTGATTGGCAGGGCTTGGCCCTTTGGCGGTGGCCTCGGAATACTCTTTCTCAATTTGCGAGGCACCCGGGCGCTTTCTGAAGTGGAAAACAGGAAGGGTTTCTACGCAGTTGGCTGGCCGGTGCAGCAGCAGGCTGCATGCTGCTCACATTAGCTACGACACCGCGAGATGGCGCGTGCTGAAGCAGTGGCTGGTCTAGACGTCATGGCTCGGTCCGTGGCCATTTGAGCCGCAGAGCGTGAAGCTAAAAAGAGGCCAGTTTCCCCCGTCTCAGGACTGAACTTCTACACAGCCTTTCTTCGTCTTCGAATCGCACCGCTACCGCCAAGTCATTCAGGCGCTACCGAACACCATGAGCCTCTCCGACTCCTGCACCGAGGAGAATTTTACCCAGAGGTCTGGCTTCTTAGCAGACTCTCCGATCTCGATCGCTTCCTCGCCAGCCAGTCCTGTTAGTTCCTGTGATACTTTGTCGGTTCAAGGAACGGAAGAGCTCGACGCCAACCCTGGTCTGGATCCCGATTTCAGCGTTACAACCCCTAGCAGTTCATCTTCGCATGTTGTGGGAGGCACAGCCACAACCCCCCCTGCTGATAACGGAGACCGCATTCGAGCGCTCATGGCCAAATACGAGCAGGTAATGAGCGGCGACGCTGCTCAGACTCAGGGTGTCAGCTCCGACATTCTAGCCAATCAAGGTAGTCAAGATCTAGATGCTATGCAACCGGCTACGGGTTGGCTAACCAAGCTCTCCAGGGGATGAAGGTGCGATTTTACCCGATTCCGACGGCCACGACGACCGAAGCGATGATAAGCCGACGAAAACGGACGCACCGCAGGGGAACCCCACGTCGCGGAGGACTCGACGTGATAAAAAGGTCCACTCTAGAGCCCGAAGGCGCGTGCAGAAGAGCGCCTCGGTGAGCCGCCGCCAGGCGTACACCTTTGAGCGTCTAGGAGGGGCACGACGGGCGGCGAGCGGTGCTATCGAGTGTGAAGTTTATTGGGCGCCAACCTGGCTGCCGCTCAACCATTTTGAAGGGAACGACGCCTTCCAGGAAGCTAAGGACTTGATTGTGGATTTTTTTGGCTTTGAGACATGGCACGGGGAGGCACGAAAGCTGGGAATATGCGCCGAGGATCTTTAGTACATCGTTGTGCCCCTTTCAATTGAATACTACTTTGCAGTGTACCAATTCAGCTCCGAAGAATACATTGCCATGATAATATCTTCTCCAGCGTCATTAGCTCCCCTTGCGACTGACTGTGTCCCCTGTATTGTCCGATGAGAACGATATTTACGCTTCTTTGGTACTAGTAGACCCAGTGCGCGCGCGCCAGGGCGCTGCACGAGTAATGGTCTTTCGAAATCAAGAATCATGACACGGCTCGTTTAAGGGTTGAACAGCAGGTTACTTTCCCGCGCATCCTTTTAGGCAACATCTGGTAGATGTATTGAGCCAAATTGGGCCAGTTGGCGATGTGGCGCAAAAGTTACTCCAACTTGTACTTGCTGTCAGTCAGGCTTGCGTTTCACGTGACCCATCACGTCTTCTCTTCCCTGTTTACCTCCCCTCCATGTTTCGTTCCCTACCATTGATCACGAAACAATCCCATAACGAATGGCGCTGAGCGATGAGCAAATCAAAATGATTGCGGACCATCCGCTCAATGACTTGCTGGCTCGATTTCCGACCAAATTACGCAATTTGAAAGAATCCAATGAATCCTGGCGCCTCGACGTGGCTAGCCTCTTGCTAGCCCTGGTAGGTTCTAAGGCAGCATACAACCTTTCTTCGTCAGAAGGAGGCGAAAGCGTCGCCGACAGGCTCTTTCCTATACGACAAAAAGTCCTAGGCGGATCGCTTAAGTTCGATGATTTCAATGCACTCATCGATACAGTGGTCTCGAATTCTCCAGACACCGACCTTTGGATCGCTGTCATCAACCTTATCGAAGCCCTCAACCCGTCGACCCCTCCAGCCTCGACCCAGGTGCCAACAAACATTGCAACACCCCTTCGATCCAGCTCAGCCCGTATAGCCGACAGCGAAACCAGCAAAACTATCGAGCAGGAGCTTTTTTACGAGATACGAGATTGCATACACCGAGACGTTCCTGGATTTTTCGAGAAGCATTTCAACCCAGCCACCTGGGACAAGAACCAGAAGGGCATGCTTCAGCGCCTCCTAAAGCACCACCACAATGGCAAGTGGACCGATTTTCCCGATCATCCTTGGGAGAAGCCGGTCTGGAAATGGCTGACGGAGCTGGAGAAAGATGCCTTGGCTGGCGCACCATATAAGCTGTACTCGATGAGAACTGCCACCGAGTTCGCGGAACGCAAGGGCCAGATGGATCTCCTGTTCCGGAAGTCGCACGCAAAGAACAAGGACTATCGAGATGTACTTGTCGTTGGGGAGCATAAGAAGACCCACAACACAGGCGAATTCAAAGCACTCATACAGCAGCTGTCAAGATATGTGCGTCATATTTTTGCCGACCAACCTCTGCGCCGCTTTGTGCACGCATTTACTATCTGCGGCAGTATTATGGAGCTCTGGATTTACGACCGATCAGGGCTATATAGCTCAGGCGAGTTTGACATTCACAAGAACCCTCAGAATCTAGCACGCGCCCTTGTCGCCTACGCTACCATGAATAACGATGCCATGGGCTTGGACACATTTGTCGAGCGGAAGCATAACCGCCGGCATATAATGGTGAAGGATGCTGCAGGCAAAGAGAAACGGGTAGAAGTGGCCAACAAGAAGCTGCTGGTCCGGCAGCGTGCTATCGTTTGTCGAGGAACCACCTGCTACAGAACAGCGGAAGGCGTAGGCAAGTTCTCGTGGCGATCCGCGGACAGGCAACCTTCCGAGGTCAAACACCTCACGCTGGCCACAGCGAGAGGTGTTGAGGGAGTGGCTCGGATCGTGGCACACCGTGAAATCACAAGCATTGCCGATTTGCGAAGCGGACTGAGTTTCTCCGATCGGACGCGGCATAAATTTCATACCCAATCGGGTTCGAGTACCAACTCCAAAGGCTTGGATAGTAGTGGATCAGGCCGGAAGCGCAAGTCTTCGGAAGAAGATCATACTCGCTCGACAAGGCGACGTTCTAGCAGCCAGAAGTCCAACCTTCGGCAAACCCACGACGGATCAAACAGTGAATCGGACGACGGATCGGACAACGGACCGCGGCTGAGCTTATACACGCCGAACCGGGAAGCCCTCTACGAGAATCGTATACTATCCTGCCTTGTTATCTCGCCGGCTGGGCGCGTGGTTAGCGACTTCGAATCTGTGAAGGAGCTGCTAGAGGTGCTTCGGGATGCCATTCGAGCGCACCAGTCTCTTCTTGTCAAGGGCCGGATCCTCCATCGCGATATCTCATCGAACAATATCATTATCACAGACACAAATGAACAGGGAGCCTTTAAGGGAATGCTGATCGACCTGGACCTGGCCAAGGATCAGGATCGTGAGCGAAGCGGCGCACGGAATCAGACCGGAACCATGCAGTTTATGGCGATCCAGGTGCTGCGCGGGAAAGGCCATACATACCGGCACGATCTGGAGTCTTTTTTCTACGTGCTTCTGTGGATGTGCGCGCGTGAATCCTGGGGCAAAAAGAAGTTATGCGACGGAGAGACGCCGCCGAGAACGAGTCGTTTGCGTAAATGGGAAATTGGGAGCTATGAAGAAATGGCTGATGCAAAGGAAGGACATATGAGAGTAGATACTCTCGAACGTATTATGGGTGAATTTCCAAGTGCTGTTGAGATAGTCAAGCCATTGTGCCTGAAAATTAGGTCACTACTTTTTGGGGACACAGCGAGGTTGATGATTGGAACACCTGCAGGCGACCCCCAAAGGCTTTATAGTGCCATTCTCAGTGCCTACGATGAAGCTATCGGCCAGGCGTAGTATAATTAGTAAACTTGTCTTTTAGCGAGACTGGATATTTCTAATAATTAATAACAGAGTAATTACTTCTTTCCTCTTTCCTGTTTCAGCATATCAGGCCTTCCTTTCGCCGAGATTGCCAGCTGGGTCCACCAAGAGCCGTCGAGAGATGGGGGCGAAAGAGCCGAGACAAAAAGAGACCCGTACTTTACCCGAAGCGGGTCATTAGTCTAATTATCTCAAGCTTGCGGTGACGTAGTTTCTCAGGGCCTGGAATACCACGTGACAAATTCAGCATGGCGCGCTTTCGCCTGGCGGGGTTGCAAAGCTCTTCTTCTGCCCACCAGTCTCGTCGGGCCGCAATGTCAAGTCTCCTTCAGAAACGTTTCAATCTGTCTGCACGTGCAGTGCTAAACTCGCTACGGTTATTTTTAAGGATTCATTTACTCTTGAAAGGTTTTTTTTTAGGATTGGCTAAGACTTCGCGATCCGATAAAGGTTAGACGCTCCAGCAAGACTGCACAGTACCCAAAGATGCCAAAGGGGAAGGACAAGGAGAAGAAAGGACGCTGCAATGGTGACGGGCGGACAAAAAGTAACGTTCGAGTTGGGCAGAAGCCCCGCCTATTAAATCCGAGACGGCCTTTGGATGGTCTGCACCTTTGTGGGTTTTTGCGTTGACAAACAATCGTTCTCGTCGTAGCCTTCATGCCCAATTTCCCCTCCTCTTGTAGTGCATTTTTCGCAGTATGAACCTAAAGACCACAGTAGGACTGCTCTCCCTCTTACGTCATGCCAAGCCGTATTGATAAATATGCCTTCCATTCTTCTAGAACTGAACCGAACGAAGGCGCGCGCCGAAGCCACGAACGATTAGGATCACATGCTCGAACCCCACCTCGCGTCTTCAACTCGAGTGTGACCTAGCTCCATCGAACAGAACTCTGTATCTCCTGCGACAAATATTCGGAACCTCCCACTGATTTGAACCGCCGAACTATACTACTGCGCTCGCACTTCCAGAAGCCTGCACGGTCGTTGGCGCCATGGCCATCACGGAAGCAGATCTGGTGAGATATTGCCTACGCCGTTGAATAGGCCTTAGCTAACCGCTGCAGAGGGATAGCTGGCAGGACTCGACGACGATGCAATTCGCGGACGAACATAAGAAGCCGGTGCATTTGTTCGAACAAACAAGTTACGATAGAGACTTCTATTGCAAGGCATGCGAGGACATTCGATTCAAAGATGAGAATGGCATAACTGTATGGGATACCCACGGTAGTGGACAGATCAAAGTTCCAGCGGGCATACGCGTCTTGGCGAAAGGGGGCTGGGCTATTTGCAAGTGAATAATTTTATTAACTGTATAAAACCTGCACGCTTTGAAGACATTCTCTCCAGCCGATGCGCAACGTGACAATAATGCAGGAGCCGGGATAAATGTGGCCACTGACACAAGATGTCTCAATCGCCAGCCCATCTTGTATCTCCTTTGCCCATGTGTTGGTTGTCGTTACGCCACGTACCACAGTACTGCCCAGAACCGCGCCAATCTGACTTTTAATCGCGCGTTCCAGCGCAAAGGGTTCTGCAAATTCTTAGTGAGGTTTTATTGTGGTTTGTGTTAGCGTACCTGAAACGATAGGCTGCGGTATTTGGTGCCCAAATAGTGTCCTAAGCAGCTCAGTGTCGAAGCCAACAGTCATCCTCATGACACCATCATACCGCTCGTCTACTGGCAAAAACGTTGTTATGTCTCGAACGGCACTTGTTGTCGGAATGGCAAATGAAGCGTGGATCGCTTTCTGCGAAACGCCGGTAAAGCACCAGCACCCCTGTCCGGCCAAGGAATATTGCACAGCCAATTGAGTCGAGCCCTTGCCTACTCGCCGGACTTTCTTGTGATCTAGGTTTCTTAGTCGAATTGCAAACGTAGGTTTGGGGTCCTTACCGTTAAAAAACTGCTCATACTCGTCGCCCTCGACATTGCACAGTCGTACTACCTTATCAATGTCATCATTTCCAGCGATAACATGAAGCAGATGTCTAGAGGCAACCTCAGTCCTTCGTATAAGCACATCCAGTTGCTCGAGTTTCAGATCTCGGAGGCCTTTCTGTGTGAGACATAATCCGCAGATTTTGACGGACGTGCAATCCAGTTTTCGAATGGCCTCAGTCTTGGGATCATTTCGTGTCCCGAATACGTAGACAAGAAATCGTCTGAGTCTTACTAGGATATGTGGCTCAAAGGTCGTAAAGTCTGGCGACAGTGCGGTCAATGCAGGTCTCAAAAGATCGAGAATTTCCAACTCGCACCGTAGCCTGTTCACAGCTTCGAGTGCACTCCCGACGGGTACATTGCCTGCTCTGAGAAGCACCTCCGCGTCGAAGGAGTTAAACAATAATGAGACTTGTTGCAAATATTCTTGTGCATCCATGTCGCAGGGAGTGTGAATCCATGGAGGCGGGTGGTTTGGAACGAAGCAGGATGAGTAGCCAAAGGAGGGGCAGGGTAGCGCTTTTTGTGCCCGTCCAGGGTTTGGGCTGATAGACGCAGGTGACGTGGCAATTTAGGCTCAAGCAGGGGGTAGAGCCAGAATGATTGTATCTAGAGCCAGAATGTCGTACAATGATCCATTTAAAATATGAAGGCAACCAATCAACAAACACCCTCACTCGCAGCTGACATCCGAGGAAACACATCGGCGATAATAGCAACGTGAAGCCCGGTCCAAATCGGTAGGATGGAGTGCGTAGATATTGACAATGTGCTGTGGCTGCATCGAGTATGCACATGGTCCTGATGTATCACATTGCAAGAAACAGCGGCCAGCTCTAATGTAGCCAGCGGAGGGCCCAAGGCTCTCCTCAAACATTAGCTAGGCTTGCTGGACTATATAAATGCCAGTTCCAAAATACGAAATTACTATCTGACATTAGTAGAAACACAATACAGTCGCTATTCACTCTCTATTCACTATATTTTCTCGTGTTCGTTTTCGCAAACCATGGCATCCAACGTCCTTGGCGCTCTTTACTCGCAGGTATCCGTCTTAGACACCGTCTTCCCTGGCTTAAGCGTTGCGTTAAGCTACATCCATCCCCTCACGTCCAGAAAATCTCATCTCAGCGCCCGCCTACTCTGCATGTATAGCCTAGTCACTTTCTTAATAAGGTTTACCTATAGCCGTGTTACTAGGATTATAGAGAAATATTTCAGTTAGTCTACTATATTAATGTTATAGGGCTACCTAAACTCTAACCGTTCTTAGTGTTTACTATAGAGGTCCTCTATACTAATAATTCGTATAATATACTAAGAAACTAGGTGTAATCTTAGCTATTCACTATAGAAACTCCATCTATAATTATAACTCTTAGAAAACGAACTAAGCTAGGGAACAGAGCGATAAAGAACACATTATAGTATAGTCTAAAGAACTTATATAAGTCTTTTTAGTATAAAAGTAAGCTTCTTTACCTACACTCTATCCTAGAAGAAGGGTACTTATATTATAAACAATTTCTACTCTCCTATATAGGTACATCGAATAGAATTCTAAAAGAATTTCTACACGATTACTAGGTCATACTAGAGAAAGAAACAGAAAGTAAGACTATAATTTATATAAACAGTGATAACCACTAGAATCTCACTATATAGTGGGGTTAAAAGTGGATAGATACTATTATCCTTCCTAAGGACGTAAAAAAGGACTTCTTTAATAACATTATAGAGTACCTTAACTTAGAGGCCGTAGTTTAGTACACTAAGCACGACTAGCTCTACCACTATAGCTACTTACTCTATAGCGCGCCTAGAACTAGCAAAATAAGTCTTAGCTTAGTGGCTACTAGACAGTTTAGTCTAGACGTCTATATAATAAACCTATCTAAAGTTAATAATATAATACTAAGCGACCTAATATACAAACTACTAATATAATGTATCCTCCTCCTAGAGGATATTAATACAATTAAAAGCACAAAGAGTCGTAAAAATAGTGATACTAGGTCGAGCATAAGAAGTAGCGTGACACTCTCTAGTCTTCTTAATACGATTAATAGTGTAGGTTCTGTAGAGGGAAGAGCTTTAATTATAATAACTAACCATATTAATCGCCTCGACCCGGCTGTAATTCGACTAGGACGTGTGGACAAGATGGTTAAGTTCGGGTTAGCAAGTCGAGAGATGCTGCTAGGGCTGTTCTAATATGTCTATCTGCCCTTGTCTAGTAAGACCGAGAGAGTAGGAGACAAGAACGAAGGAGTCGTTAACAACCAACACGCTTAGGATACCCAGAAGCATATCCAGGAGCTAGCAGCGATGTTCGCTAATCGTGTGCCTACGATGAAATATAGCCCGGCTCAGATCTTGTCATTTCTGATTGCGCACAGGCATTCGCCTCGAGACGCAGTGGAAAATGTCATCTCCTGGGTTGAAAAAGAGGGGGAAGGTTTCATTCCTCTAAGGCGCCACACTTCTACGATGAACACGATGGAAGAAGGCCCGGACGTAGATTGTTTCAGTGCAACGCTTGGTATGGAGCTTGTGGAGAATAGCCAGTCGTATACGGTGATGATATAGATAGTCAGATTGTGTCACAGCACGAGGCGCAAGTATATTTCAACTACTATTTTTAGTACGCCTAGAAGCCACGCCCTGTGAACTAGCCGCTTCTTTCTCGATATTGTCATCCCGAGAAGGGCCCTCAGCATGGCCGCTCTCGAGACTGCCTGCAGAAGGCGAGCGGTCCGTTGTAAGTTTTTTCTTGGCTCCAGCCGCCATCCTCGCCGTCGGTATCGCTGGAGCTCCCGGCATCGTTATAGTCGTCATCGCCGTCATTCCCACCCTCGCTGTCGCTGCTGCTGTCCCTGTCGCCATCAACAGCGCTCGTGCTGTCGTCGTCGATAGAGGCTGAGTCGTTGCCGATGTAGTCTTGAATTGTTTCTTCCACACCTTGGCTACTGAATTGTAATGCAAAACCGCTCCGTAATTGAGCCAGTAATGGCCTCAAGGACAAAGACGATATGGGAAAGTGACCCCAGGTCAATTATCGTTATGTTGCTTTAATCTTGTACAATACCGTACTTGGAGTGCTTCCTTTGACCGTTCTTCAAATTTGGCGCAAAAGCGCGAATGTATCTCAGCCCAACATAGCCGCCCTTCTTCCTTCCATCTAGCGAGCCATTGGTCTTCCGATGCTGTGAACCCTCCGTCTTCCAATGTTCTTCGCGATAGGCTTAGCTTGACCTTGCTGCTTGGACCGTTTGCAAGTTTTGCGAGCTGCGGCACATGGGTGGCAACTCATAGAACCTTCTGGATACCATCAGTGTCTTCCAACAGCGCCGATACGAACTGGACAGCCAAAGGCCCGAGACAAATGATTGTACTGCCGCGGTACTTTTTTTTTTCCTCCGTATTCCTGCAAAGCCATCGTCTGCTCTAGAGTGAAACTCCGCGTATGCTGTGGAGTTTGACGATTTCTGCCAGCTGGTTGAGCTAAAAATAGCTAGCCAATCCCACATGGCAGATAAGCGCCATCTGAAGACATTCACTGGAAAGAGAAATGTCGCCAGCAAGAATAGGCACTTTTTAAGCTTGGAACTCAGAGACCTGTCCACTACGGGTGATACTGCACTGATATTTTCAACTTCGACCTGGGAGACGGGTATTGTCGACAGGATTTAGCGGCTGAAGGGTTTAGATATTCCTTGCGTATTAAACGACGAGCTTAATTGTTGTTGCTGGTAATGCCCATAGGCCTCTTTGATAGGCAGTTCTAGCAGATGCATGCTGTTGCTGGTCGATACAGGTTGTTGCTGGCAATGCTTACAGACTTGACGGGCAAGCTAATTCTAGCTTGTTTATTTTAAATGTTATCGCCAGAGTTGGCAGAAACTTGTTTATTTTTAGCTGGCAACTAGACGCTGCTGGCAATCTAGCATCTCCTAGTGCTGGGAGTGGGAGTTTAGTGAGTGTCGGTAGCTGAGAGTTACTGGTAGCGGCAGTTTAGACAGTGCTGGTAGCTGACAGTTGCCAGCATACTGGGTCAAGGCAGGCGCTGCCAACTGGTAGCTGCTAGCAGAGTTGTTAGCTGAGTTGCCAGGCTTGTCCCTGTGCCAGCAAGTGTGGAATAAATTTTGCCAGCAGATTAGCACTAACACATTACCAGCACCTTCTGCTCAGCGGGCAGTCTGTCCCAGCAACCACCACTACAATAGTTGCCAGCACCCCCTGTTTCCAGCACCTACCTCCCGCCAATGTGCTGGCAACCTGCGCTAGGAGATGCTAAAGCGCCAGCAGCGTCTAGTTGCCAGCATGAAGCTGAATAAGTTGTCAGCAACAACTATTAAAATAAACGGGCTAGAATTAGCCTTGCCCTTAGGTCTCGAAGCATTGCCAGCAACAACCTGTATCGGGCGAGCACTAACTTATCAACCAAATCCATGGGCATTACCAGCAACTACATACAGCGGCTAGACTTGCTTCTTTAAAGAGGCCTCTGTCATTGCCAGCAACAACATGCATTTTATTTATTTATTTATTTATTTATTAAATCATAGACTGTCCCAGCTGCCTTCTGGCGGCTATGCAGCGCACAACTATAGAGAAATCGCTTCCACAATCCGGGGGATTTGTCTCTCTTGCGGGAAACTGTGCTGCAACAACATGCATCAGCTAGACTTGCGTATCCACAGAGGCCTAGGGCATTGCCAGCAATTCCTGTCGTCAGTACCCGTCTCCCAGGTCGAAGCTGAATACAAGGCGCGTGATAGCTTGATTTGCTGCAAATTTTATCATTTCAAAGTTAAGTATACATCTTCACTGGAGCGAAGTGTTATTAAAAGGAATATAAAAGACCTGAGCATACATTTGTTTCTCTGGCTTGTACTAGCCAGCCATCCCGAATCACGCATTAATTTTAGCACGCCCCAATAAAGGTGTTAAATTAAACAAAAAACCACGGACACACATATATAGCACATATCCCAAAGGCAATGGCTTGCGCTGCCTAGGCTTAAATGATTTTAACTTGACGGCACTGAGTTTTCAGAGCAACACCCTCTCCTGTGAAAGAGTCACCATGTCCCTATATGAAAACGCCGATAGTGGCAGCTTCCACGACAGCGAGGACATTGAAATGCCAGGCTGTTTTGCTGGGGACATCCGTAGAGGTAGTTCACATAGCAATGGGGACATCGAAACGCCGGACTTCTTCGAAGAAAATTGCAACGAAGTTTCTTTACAAGGCGCGTGATCGCAGCTTTTAGGCACCCCAAGTTAAGCATGCATATCGCTTTATTACGACTAACCAGGTAGATAGACTTATCAGCTTTATCAGATGCGGCACTTGGGCTCAGCAGGAACTTTGTGCGACTCGATGCGACACAATTATTTGCGCGAACCTGGGAGCCGACGTTCATTGCCTGGACAACACTTTTGAGCATTACGCAAATACCGCCGAGTGTCCCGCTTACAGTCGACAGCCTCGCCCCGGCTGTACGTGCCCTAGACGGAGTCATTAGCGGCAAGGATGACCCATACCTTCCTCCTAGATTTGGACATGTACAGCTATTCCACTTTCTGGGATCACTGAAGAGCAGAATAGAGCGGGATAAAAAGTGTGGCTTAATTGAGGCAAAAATTCACGTTACCAATGCTGCAATAGCATATGAGCTCTATCGTAACGCGCAAGACAAACCCGCCACCACAAGCCGTTTGCGTCGTCTCAGACTCATAGGAAACCGCTGGAAAGACGCTGTTGGCTCCTCACCTTTCCTACTGCTAGCGTTCTCCAAAACCGCGGAATCCATTGCGTAAGCGCATTCAAAACTCAAGCCAAAAATTATAGCTAATATTGCGCAGAAAATACCCTTCAAAAGCAGACAACAAGACATTTCGAAGCCTGGTTCTGAAGGCTTCAAATGATATACTGGAGGAGCTGAAGAACGTTTGCTACGAGCTATCCATTATTGCCGAACAGGAGGCTGCCAACAACTCGTCCCCTGATGACATACTCAAGAATGGGCTGAGGGATGGTGTGAAAGATTGTCTCTTGACGCCCAAATGAAGATAATTTACGGCGGCAGATTAAAGCATTTAGACTCTCATGCACAATAGACGAGATTGTGAACCTGAAAGATGAGAAGTTTGAAATTATGAGAGAAAAGGCAGTGGGATCCTTGCATCGTCGCAGACAAGAAGTAGCTTTATGCTATTATTCCACAAACATTTGCTAGATTTAGGAGGCCTTGGCTTTTATTGGGTATAATTATGGTAGATAGATTTTTTTGAAAAAGAAAAAATACCGGTATACACGTTAAGTAATAGTATATGTTTTTGTTCTCATAAAAAAATATAAGTATAGACCGCCAGGTGTACGTAGGACAACAGTGACCACTAAGTGTGCAGAGGACAACAGTGACCACTAAGTGTGCAGAGGACAACAGTGACCACTAGGTGCACAGAGTACAACAGGGACCATCAAAGTAGGTGCTTCCGTCAAAGTAAGTGCCTTGTTAAAGAAGTGACTTGTTAAGATAAGTGCTCTACTAAAAGAAGTGCGCTGCTAATGCTAAAGAAGTGCGCTGCCGAAAGAAGTGCGCTGCTAAAAGAAGTGCGCCGCTTAAAGAAGTGCTCTGCTAAAAGAAGTGCTCTGCTAAAAGAAGTGCGTGGCCGCTGTAATGACCGCTGTATTGGCCACTGTTACTCCCGCTGTTTTGCCTGGGCATTCAGCCTATCACTCCTGGCTGCTGTAATGACCGCTGTAATGACCGCTGTATTGGCCACTGTTACTCCCGCTGTTTTGCCTGGGCATTTGGCCCATCACTCCTGGCTGCTGCAATGGCCGCTGTAATGACCGCTGTAATGGCCGCTGTTACTCCCGCTGTTTTGCCTGGGCATTTGGCCCATGCTCTGTACACCTGGCCTAGTGGTCACTGTTGTCCTCTGTGCACTCAGTGGTCCCTGTCCCAGCGGTCGATTCTTTCTGAGAACCGTCTTTCTGAGAACTATTTACTAGTGGTCCATGTTGTCCTCTGTGCACTCAGTGGTCCCTGTCCCAGCGGACGGTTCTTTCTGAGAACCGTCTTTCTGAGAACTATTTACGCCACAAAATTGTCATAAGATCAACATCCAACTGCACGGTGTTAAATAATTATATTTTAAAACTATACCAGGAAAACTTACCGGATGTGACGATCTGGTATATCACTCGTAAACAGGTAAACGTTCTGACTACTGACTTTAGACCTGGAAATTAGGCCTGACCCGCAACATCCCCGACTCACACAATCGCTGGTTACATTGAGAAGCCGCGGCTGCAAGACATTCGTAGTGCAACCAGTGCTATACTTACTGGCCTTTATATCTTTTAAAGTTATTGTAGTTATGATACTCAGCCAAATGACTTTAGAAAGCCGGTAGTGTGTGGAATATCGCTTTTTTCTCCGCGCATTGCGGAGCTGGGCATTGCACAGAGCGCTGCCCAATATTCTTCAGATGCCGCGCTAGAAGATGATCTCTGGAACGATAGGGAGAGCAAAATTTGCGGAATCTTTGATTTGGTGCTATTCCCCTATCCTAGAAGCACATGAAACATTGGTCTCTCGCGCATTTCTGGGGTCTGCATGGTGTATTCAGCTTTGGCGTTGATTTTGGCGCTCGTGCTTCCTTGCGTATGCCTAGTGATAACATAGCATGAGTGGTGTATAGCCTGTGTTGTAGCCGTGTAGGGTTGTCCAGTATACTTGTATCCGCGATAATCAGTTCCACAAGCATTCGACGCTCGGATAAACTGTGATCAGTTTGCGGCTGCCAGTCTCCAGCATCCAGGTCGGCATTATTGCGTAGCTATGCATTAATTTCGGTTGTGCTGATTGTATTAAAAAATTCTTTTCGTGTGGCGGTTTTGGCAAGTTTTCGTAAGTACGCTCTAGTCAATCGTACCTTGCTTTCTACAGTGCAGTACATTTAATATAACTTAGTTCCTATAGATTCGGCGCCTTTAATAGTCCCAGATTCTCGGCGCACCTCCGAGCTTAAAGAATCTCGTAGTTTAATCAACTTAGCTAGCGTTATATCGGTCGCGATTTCGTTCAACTTTACGGTGCTCGCCTATGTTAGTGCTCGAGGATTAACAGAACGGCTCATATGGCCTGCTGCTTTCAGTAAAGCCTTATTAGAGGGTCGACTAAGAAACGCCGCCACTGTGTTACACTGCACACGTTAGTTAATATAGGCCTGGTATATCACTGCATCTATATACTGCATGACTTACTGGAGCTGCGCTTATGTTCTGACGGCTAGGGCTTGTTAGCACGCTATACGTTTTACGACTAGAGGCATACTTACCTTTAACAGCTTCGCTAGATCCACGTTAAATACAGTATAGATTCAGTATCTACATAAATCCTATTATAAGACTAAGCCTTTAGAGATAATAAAGATAGGTATAATAGTGTATTACCTTAGTAGGTGATGTTTAGATTGTTCCTTTGTGAGTTAATAACGCCTACTAAAAGATTAGGGTATCTTTAATACTATCTTTCTAGTTAAATTCTAGTGAGTGTTATAGCGCGCGAACTCTAATCTTATAGAAATCCTTCACACTTCGAATTTCTATAGTAAAGGCATTATCTAACAGTGCTAAAGAAAGAAATAGAAGGATTGTATTAAATAAGAAGGTGTCTACCTTATAGAAGAGAAAGGTTTTTCTAGGCCTTAGTTAGTGATTAGCCTTAAGGCTAGTATAGCTATATATACGGGTTTTCCCTTCGTTCCTAGCCTTTAGTGAACCTTAAGGTCACTTCTATAGCCGGCAGATCTCTTCTACTATCGGGATTCTTTAAAAGGACCAGCTTTACATCCCTATAGCAAATAGTCTTAAAATCATCCTCCTTTAGGTCCTATTCTTCTATATATTTAAGCTAGCTCTCTTTATTACTACTAAAGTAGTGATTATAGATAGCTTCTTTACTAAGTTTTTTATAGGCAAGGACCCTAGGGCGTGTTACTATATATGCCTAAACGAGAATCATAAAGGCTAGTTATATACATTAGTACTTATTAGGGAACACTAATGTGTTATACACCTAATAATAGTGTAGGATAAGATAGATATTGTTAATATCTATTATAGGTTTTTCCTTAATTAAAGTGTTAAGTTTATACTTAATCGTTAGATAACTATTAATATACTAGCCCCCTATCTAAAAAACATTAGTAGTTAGTTAGTAGGCGGAAGTCTTATTAATCTTATATTGTTAATCTCTTTATTTACTAGTTTATTAAAGTTAACTCTAGTGGATTTCTAGTATACTTAGAAGAGTATTCTCTTATAAGTATAAACTATACTTCTTTTCTATATTCTTTTATATATATCTAGTATCTATTCTAGGAAGGTTATAATGTCTTCCTTTATAGATTAGAGTAGATAATCTTTAGCTTTAGTGCATAAATAGGCGTAGTATCTAAATTATTAACTTAAAATACTACTTAACTTCTAAAGACTTTATTCTTACCTTATCTATTTTAGTTTAACACTATGCATGTTAACTTTAGTCGTGGGGGCATGTCGCTTCTTGACGGCCCCATCTATAGCAAGTCGTTAGCGTTTTGATCGGTAGTATTCTGGAGGGCGTTGAATACGATCAGGTGCCTTAGTGACCGCCATTTTTTTAACCTTGAAAAACGTAGATCCATACTGAAGTTGACTTATATGCGCCGAGCTCCCATTAATATTAATGAGCGCTACTGAGTGTGCGCCTAACAGTCATGGTGGTGTGGGGGTCTAGCGGCCAGCGCTTCGCAAGTTGGCCTCCAAAAGCGGCATCCCAACCTCCAAAAAAAGGCATCATGTCCGCCAGAACTCGAGACACATTTGCTGCGAACCTGCACTTTTGTTGTAAAGTGGATAAAAAGTGGTAGAGTGCATAAAAAGTGGTAAAGTGGATAAAAAGTGGTTAGAGTGCATAGAAATTGGAGGGGTGGGGCAACATAGCATAACTTCAGATAAATAGGATAAAAACGACGCAACAGCGCAACAGTCAACCTCATAGTAAAACAAAACATCAAAACCTCTGTCCCAGTTCACTCTGCATGTCATTTTCATCTCCAGCGCAATATTTGGTTTGTACCGCCCTCAAATATGTCCAGGTAGCTCGGCTTCTTAACGGGAATCATCCGCCCGTGCGGCTCTTGGTCACCTTGGGGCTCTCGGTCATATATCCAGTGATAGCCTTGCCTCTTGTGAAAAATGGCTTGTCGAGCCATCCACTCAGGCTTGAACTGCACAAAAACCCTCAACACCTTGGTCGACGGCTCAGGTTCGTCTTTCTCCACCGGGACTAGAAAGCCTGCGGGACGGAGCTCTACATGCGACTCAGCTGTCGCATCGTCCACAGTGCTCAGTGCTAATTCATCAGCATGATACTTGAGAAAGCGTTGTTTTTGATACTCGGCAAGCTCCTTTTGTGAAAGCAAAAGGGCTATCCGTCCTATTTCGTTTCTAATATCCATCCTCGCGTCGTCAGCGGCCGATGGTAGCCGTGCCACTTGCAGCTCCCCGTTGGCGTACACATCGGTGCTGTGATTGAGGTGCCGGCGCGCATTTTGCAAATCTAAATTTCCTGAATTAGCTCACGGACTCACCAAGTCTGGGTGGGTTTGAAGACGAGCGACCCGAGTAGGTGCAAGAATCCAAAGAGACGCATGTCCTTACCTGTCACGAGCTCGTGTCTGGCTACCCTCCATATCGCGTGTAAAGGCTTGTCCTCGATCCGTTCCTTGTCCTCGGTCCGTTCCTTGACGTTTGGCCAGCCGAGGATCACCTCGAGGGTGTTGCTAACCAACGGCCGCTGCGCCTTGGAACCTACCAGGGAGCTATTTTCGAAGACGACATAGTCCCGCAGCTCGAAGACGCTCGCCGCGAGGCGAGACAGGGTGGCCTTGCCACCGAAGAAGGCGGCTTCGAGGATGCGCTGGAGAAAGGACCAGGTCACCAAGGGAAACTGATTGTTGTACGTCACTTTTGCCTTTTTCAGGATGTTCTCTTGCTCTATTCGGAAGGACCTAAATTTTTTTTTTTTTTTCAAGTTATTCGTCAGTCTTTCGGTTGGAGATATGCCAGAGAGGGAAAGGGGCGTAAAGGAGGTATACTTACTTCAAGACAATGTACGCCACTTCACCACAGTTCGTCGTTTTATCAGAATCGTTGGCGTCACGTTTACAGAAGACTTCTGGTATGGGAGTATTCTGAAGTAACTCGCGGTAATCCTGCATTTGCTGTTTTACCACATCATCCGACTCGTACTTGTGATCCACCTTTGCTGCTTGGCTCATGTCTCCCTCGGAATGAGGTTTTTTTCCTCGGCTCTTGTCGCCCTTGGGACAAGGTTTTTTTCCTCGGCTCTTGTCGCCCTTGGGACGAGGCTCTTCAGCATCAACACAAGCAGCAGCAGCATCAGCACAAGCAGCAGCAGCATCAGCAGCAGCATCAGCACAAGCAGCAGCAGCATCAGCAGCAGCATCAGCAGCAGCAGCAGCATCAGCAGCAGCAGCAGCAGCAGCAGCAGCAGCCTTCTCAGCAGCAGCAGCAGCATCAGCATCTCCAGCAGCGGCAGCAGCAGCAGCAGCCTTAGCCTTCTCAGCAGCAACCTTTTCAGCAGCAGCGGCAGCATCAGCAGCAACCTTTTCAGCAGCAGCAGCAGCAGCAGCATCAGCAGCACAAGCAGCAGCACAAGCAGCATCAGCAGCAGCAGCAGCAGCAGCAGCAGCAGCAGCAGCATCAGCAGCAGCAGCAGCAGCAGCAGCAGCAGCACCAGCAGCAGCAGCAGCAGCAGCAGCAGCAGCATCAGCAGCAGCAGCAGCAGCAGCAGCAGCAGCACCAGCAGCAGCAGCAGCAGCAGCAGCAGCAGCATCAGCAGCAGCAGCAGCAGCAGCAGCAGCAGCACCAGCAGCAGCAGCAGCAGCAGCAGCAGCAGCATCAGCAGCAGCAGCAGCAGCAGCAGCAGCAGCACCAGCAGCAGCAGCAGCAGCAGCAGCAGCAGCATCAGCAGCACAAGCAGCAGCACAAGCAGCATCAGCAGCAGCAGCAGCAGCAGCAGCAGCAGCAGCAGCAGCAGCAGCATCAGCAGCAGCCTTCTCAGCAGCAGCAGCAGCAGCAGCATCTCCAGTAGCAGCAGCAGCAGCAGCAGCAGCAGCCTTGGCCTTCTCAGCAGCAACCTTTTCAGCAGCAGCAGCAGCAGCAGCCTGCCTAGCCGTAAACTCTGCTTCAACATGCGGCATACATTGCGTTCTCGTCACTGGTGCAGGCTTAGATTTCCCGGTGGCAGCAGCTGTCTCGCCATCAGCCTCGGTTTCCCCGCCGC
The DNA here is from genome assembly GCA_002968875.1 of Cordyceps cicadae. Taxonomy (NCBI): domain Eukaryota; kingdom Fungi; phylum Ascomycota; class Sordariomycetes; order Hypocreales; family Cordycipitaceae; genus Cordyceps; species Cordyceps cicadae. The sequence goes on along the minus strand of MWMN01000146.1, from coordinate 32,172 downwards.
CCCCGCTGCCTTGCCCGGACGACGGACTCACGGGCCGGGCCTCCCCTTCGTCCGCCTGGCCACGCTTCCTCTTCGTGGCCCTCCCCCGGTTGGACGGCCCCGCCGCCTGCGGCCCTCCACGCTTCCCCCTCGCGGCGCGCCCCCGGGTGGACGGCCCCGCCGCCCTGCGGCCCCCCTCCACGCTTCCCCCTCGTGGCGGCGCCCCCCCGGGTGGACGGCCCCGCCGCCGCCTGCGGCCCTCCACGCTTCCGCTTCGTGCCCCGGTTCGACGGCCCCGCCTGCGGCTGCGGCGCGACCGGGTCGGGAGGGGTAACCGCTGACGGAAACCATGGCACTTGCGCTTGCGGTGCTTGCATGTACGGCGCTGCCGGCTGGGCCTGGGGATCAACCAGCTGCCCCCCGACCGTGTCATCATCGCACTGCATGCTGGGATGGGTGTAAACGACGGGCGGCGGCGCCTGGTATAGAGCCGGATGCGGGACGGCATTGGGGTCCATGCCCTGGTGAAGCGGCGCCAGGTACGGGGCCGCCTGCCTGAGGTCCCCGGGGAGATTCCTGGGCGGGCCCTCCGGCCCCGTGCCTCTCGGATGGAAGTAGTCGGGTGCCGTATAACTTGCTTGATCGGCCGGATAGTTCGCATTGTCACAATATTCCGGATTATATTCCAGATCGGGATAGTTGGTTTCTGGCCCCCCGTAGTCCTCCGGCTCGGGCGGCGGGTTGTCGTACTGGTAGTTGTAACTCGAAGCGTCCATATCTGCTGTTGGGTTGGGTTGAGCAGGGTTATTGAGTATCAAAGGTAAAGTGTTTCTTAACAGTTTGTAAAGATAAGATTTTGATAAAGACAAGTCAGTCTTTGGTCTTGTTATATAACGACGACGTGTATATCAAGGTGAGCCTCTCGTGCAACACAGAGCTAGGCCACAACGTCTCTGCAACCGACCTAAAAATGGGTGGCAAATACCGCGGAAGGCTCCTTTTGGCTCCCCTGTCGTCCCTGAATACTTCCGCGCGCGTTGATGCCTGTAGAGACTATACTGTGCGACTCTTGAGGAACCTTGCCAAAACGCAAAGTCCGTCATCACTACCACCCATCATCCATCTCTGACACTCCCCCTCCCCCTTCTGTGCTACATGGATGGCACTACCTGCCACGAGAAGTCGGTACTGGGAATTAGAACACGAGGACGGATTCCAGTCAGCGCTAAGCTGAAGGCTGGACTGGGTAGCCGCCCCTAAAGGAAGCGCCGTGTCTTCAGCGTCCATTTGGAAACAGGAGTTGTCAGGACTATTCCTGCAGCTCCTCCTGACGACCCCGTGCGATACGCTTGCATGTGTTTCGGCGACACTGTGATTTGTGATCAAGCGTATAGATAGATACGCGCGCCTATTCTAGCCAGCAGCAACTGAAACAAACAAACGCATACCTTCTCTTTGTCTATATTTAACAGCCACGATGTTGCCCTACTCTTTGTCGCAGCGACACGCCTTGTCTTGTTGCTTGGTGCTTGCTGAGACGTTTATTTCGAGACAGAACACCAAAAAGTTGGAGCAACACAATGCCGACCTCAATCTTCATCCATTGATACAGAGCCATGTTGTCTTCGAAAAAAAAAACGTCTGATATTGGTGCGCTTACTTCAGGGCCACTCTTTCATTCGTACGCACTATGCTCTCTCTCCCCTCTGTTCGAAACGGAACATGCTCGCATCTGAGCGCCAATCCGACATCATTCTTCATCTGCATACAACAACAATCTCAATAGACACGCAAGCGCACTCACAACATCTGCATCTCCACCGCAAAGCTCGGGGGCCGGTCCTCCCTCTTCGACCCCCAGCTCGACTCCTTGTCTCCCAGTACCAGCTCAAGCGTCCAACCCTGCGTGAAAAACTCATGTCCGATCCAAGACCTCGTCCACGGTGCGCCGTTCACCGTCGCGCTCTGGATATATATATTCTTGCCCGTGGAGTCAAAGTTGCTGCACCGCACCGTCGCCGTTAGTCCTGTCTGCGGACTCGTCACGCTGACCTCCTCGACGAATGGTGTGCTGATGAGGTACACGTTCTGCCCGGCGACGGGGAACAGGCCGAGGACTGAGAAGAAGAAGAAGGAGCCCATGGCGCCCGAGTCATCGTTGCCGGGCAGCCCACCCGGGGTCGCGTTAAAGGATCGCGGCACGTAGGTGCGGATGCGCCGAGCCGAGAGCCCCGGGCGTCCGGCGTAGTGGTACATATACACGGTCAGAAAAACGGGCTCGTTGGAGATGTCAGCTAGCCCGACTGTGTGAAAGTAGTCGAGACGTTTGATGAAGGCGTCGTCACCGCCGAGGAGCTCGACAAGGGCGCCGGACGAGTGGGGGACATAGCTGGACGCATTGCATTAGCAAGTCTGCGCAACGAGGCGTACGACAAGCGGCAAAGAAAAAACATACAATAGGTACTGCCAGATGCTGGCCTCAAATGTCTCGCTCGGGTTGGTCGTCAGGGAGCAAAAGCTCGCCAGCGCTGAGCAGGCGATCGGGTCCTGGAAGCCCCACGTGCCGTTCTGGTATTTTGGCTGGAAGAATCCCCTAAAGCCCGTATCAGAGCCGTTGATAAAGGACGTCTGATCCTCCCTCCAAAGATTGCGCCAGTTGGAGCTGCGCTCAAGGTACTTGCTCTCCAGGTCGCGGTGGCCCAAGCCGCCAGCCATGGTGGCCAGGCAGTAGTCATCGTAGGCGTATTCGAGCGTGCGCGAGACGCTGCGCGAATTGGTCCCGAATCCGTGAGGATCATAGTCAAGGTAGGGAATGTAGCCGAGAGCTCGCCAGCTGCGCAGACCGCCCCGGCCGTGGAACGACCACTCCAGAGGCTCCTCCTCGGCATCGGCAAGCACCGCTTGCAGTGCCACCTCCCAGTCGATGCCGCTCGACAGGTTCTTGTGGTACGCGTCGGCAATTACCACGTCCGCGTTGGAGCCGCCCTGCGTCCAGCCGCTGCACAACGACATGTGGCAGTCGGGCAGCCAGCCATTGTGCTCGTATATGTCGAGGAGCGTCTGCACCATCTGCGCCTGCGCGGTTGGATCCACCACGGTCAGGAACGGATGTTGGACGCGGAACGCATCCCATATGCTAGTTGCAACATTAGTCTGTTTTCTTCCGATGGCTGTGCTTCCTTCCTTGGCCCTCTCTGAATCTCACCAGTAGAAAGAGTCGAAATAGGGCCGCCCGCTATCCCAGTGCGGATTCTCGCCCGTGTAGTTCTGCGGCGATATCATGTTCCGGTAGGCACCACTCCAGAAGCTCTTCAAAAGGTCTTCGTCCGCTCCGCCACTCTTCACTCGGATGGGGCTGAGCTTCTCCCGCCACTTGTCTGTGGCCTCTTGGACGAGCCGATCAAAGTCGGTCAGCGGCTGACTGATCTCTTTCTCGGCGCTGTGGCAGGCCTGCTCGCCGCTCTTGAAACTAAGGCCAACACGCGCCGTCACCGTGCGGTCCTTGCCAGTCGTGAACCGCGCAAAGCCGCCAGCCTCAATGTAGAAGAGGTTGAAGCCGCGCGTGACAAAGAGCTCCTTCGGGTCGGTACCTGCACGACTGTTGACCCATACCCCCGTGTCATGGACAGCAGCACCAAAAAAGTCGACGCAAAAGTGCATCACGTACGAGCCAGCACCAAAGCTGGGTAGAAACGTGCCGTTGCCCGTCATACGACCCGTGCCGGGATCGACGCGGATTGATGCGTTCTGGCGGCTCTTCCACAAGTCCGTCAGATCGAGCATGACGTGTGGGTGCGCGTCGCCCTCCGGAAACGTGAAGCGGTAGAGCGCTGCGTGTTCCGAGACGGTCATCTCGGCATGGATACCGGATTCTAGACTGATGGCAAAGTGGCCCGGAACCGCCCGTATCGAGTTGTTGGCGTAGTGTACCTTGCGCTCGTCGATGCGGTACATGCAGCCGTCTAGGTCGTCACCACGACAGAGCTGTGGAAACAACGGGAAATTGCCCAGGCTTGGGTTGCCGCCAGTCCCGCTGTCGTGAACGCTCGAGAAGCCCGTTACGTTGCTGCCATCAAGACCAAAGCCGCCCGTATTCTGGCCATCCACGTCGGCAACAGCCTTGGCGAGGCCGTAAGGCAGCGTCGCGCCGGCGAAGACATTGCCACCATCCTGGGAGCCGATCAATGGGTCGACGTAAGAGAGCGGATCAAGCGACTCGGCCAGCGTAACGGGCAGGGCCGCACGACAGATAAATAGAAGAAGCGGAGTGATACGCATGGCGAGCAGAATCGAGATCCAAGTTTGAGCGCGAGACGTTCTTCCTCGCCTAGATTGATGCTTCAAAACAGGGAACCGAGAGGCGTGCAAGGCAGGCTCCTGTGTCGGTGAAGACCTGATCGACGCGACTCTTATACTATTCTTTGTCCAAGGGAGGATAGGCACTATTTGGCGTAGAGACGTCATGCGGGGAAACACCAGGTGCATGCCACCATGTAACCATATGCTTGGGGTAGCTGGCCTAGAAGAAAATAGAACTCATACCTGTAGAGCTTTTGAGAGGGGTTGATGACGAAGAAATCCGCTGAAAATGCATGCATGTACAGTACTTGTACATGTGCATCGCAACTAGCTCGCGCGGGCAAGAGGGCGCTTCGTGTCCTAGTCAACTGGTAAGATCAGAACGGTAAACCCGGCAGCCCTTGCCGAAATGTTTTTGCAGGGCGAGCACAAGCACATTTGATCCGAAATGCCCTTTGTATTGAGGCTCAGACTTCGGCTCCGATAATGCAGAGCCTAGCACCAGACATGCTGCCGCCGATCTATGTATCCTTTCCTATATTCCCTGCACGCAGTACCATGAAAAATGCAATATTTTGCTAACCCGGCATACTACTGTGCTCGTGGCCAGGCCGTAAACTTTTTATATACCAATCCAGTCAGTGGCTTCAGAGACTTGCTCTACCGAAGCGGCTGCTTACGGGTATGACTCCGTTATTGGGTGCAATGCACAGGGTGCAACGCAACGAGAGAACCGGCCACTCGTTAATTAGGGATCCAGCCCCCCTATTCGGCTATCGAGAAAACTCCCCATCAGCTTGCGCTGTGCCGATTATTGGTTCCAGAAGCACTGGCAGACATGTCGCAGCGTCTTGCCCAAAGGCAAAGTCTTGTGGGTTTAGTTTTTCCAGTTCTTCTTCGGTTTCAGCCTCAGGATTGATGACAGCCACGACAGCGCCGCAGTTGCGTGCGTCCTGGATGTAGCCTGCCGCGGGGAATACCTGGGCTGACGTGCCAATGACCAACAGCAGATCCTGTGCAGCGTGTTAGCGTTTCGGAATGAGGTGATATTGAGCTACAAGCCTTACCACCTTGTCCTTCTTCAGCCAGTCGTCAATACTCCACAACATGGCCTGGTCCAGCTTTTCGCCAAACCAGACGACACCCGGACGTTGTATGCCAACATGGCATTCGGGACATTTGGGAAGCTCCTCTTCCGGAACGTGTCGGATGCGATAGTATGGATCCAAAAGCGGGAGCATCTCGCCCGGCGGTGCATCTCTGGAAGCTTCTATCAATGCTTCGCAGAAAGGGTCGTCGTAGTTGCCAATTTGCATCCAGTGGCAGTTTTTATTGCTGCATTTGATGTCAAACAGAGATCCATGGAGAGTGCGAAGTTGTTGTATGGGATAGCCGGCGCGCTGTGAGAGATCTACAAAGCCGGTCAGTTTCTTCCTGCAGCGCGAGAGCCCTGCTGTGGGAGGGGCGAATGAAGGTGGACGTACTATCAACATTTTGACTCAAGCAAAGAACATTTGGATTTGCCTTGGCGAGCGCAGCTAAGGCTCGGTGACCAGCATTGGGCTGGGCTTTGAGGGATATGTGTCGACGATAACCGTAGAATAGCCAAACAAGGCCCGGATCAGTCCTGAAAGCCTCCATCGTCGCTAGTCGTGTCGCATCGTGATGGCGCCAGTAACCGCCCGCGCCACGAAATGTTGGCAAACCAGAGGCGGCCGACAAGCCAGCTCCGCACAGTATTAGGATACGTTTGCTGGAGTGAAGGACACGATGAAAAGCATCGATATCGTTATGGGGAGCCATGATGCCGAATTCGACGGGCTAACAAGACAACCGGAGGCGCGCGCCTAGGAGGCGAGACTGTGAAGGTGCGCTGGCAGAGTGAGACGTGCCTGGGCGGCAGGCCGAGGGCCAGGTCGAGACCACGACAGAAAAGGCGACAAAAGGAGGGCGAGAAGACAGGCGAGTGGAAGTTGGGGGGGGGGGATCAGAAATGGCGGAGATTTAGTTATATGTGACGACAATAACGGTTGGTGGGATGAAGGCGCAGCAATGGCGCAGTGAGCGGTGGATGGCGGTGGTGTACGAAGATGGACGGTGTGCCGTGGAGTCGGCCGATTGAAGCAAGGCTCTTCTTAGAAACGGAGGCGCCGATGAAGAGCTGGCAAGGGAATAAAAGGAAGCAACTTAGAAGGAACGCCGTCGGAAGAACGGGAACCATGCAGCCGGGTCAATGGTGCAGGTAAAAAGAGATAAGAGGAGCACTGTTCTCTGGATCAAGGACGTGCGGGAGCTTTAAGCATGGCGGGAGGTTGCACAAGTCGATGGGGCCGTGGTAAGGCAAGCAAAGCAGGCTGTGAGGTGTGAGGTGTGAGGTGTGAGGGCGCGGGTGAGGGTCAGGGGGCGCACAAGTTGAAGGAGAAGCCTGTTTTGCGGTAACTGGACCTCTCGGAGCGGAGCGGGAGCGGTGCAGCGGCCAAGTACCTAGGGAGGAGTGCTACCGATAGCTTTTTGGGGCGGGTTGCAGAGGCGGACAGAGAGGCGGATGGCCGGCGAGGGTAGAGGATGGTATTTGTCGACCGCTAATAATAAAGCTCGTATACGGCGAGTTGGGGACTGGGATTCGCGGGCAAAGACGACGGACGGGACGAGGTGAGCGGGGGGGGCGAGCGACGGAGACGGTTAGAGGCCAGGCGGTTCGTCGGCCGATTGATGTACGAGAGAGAGGCGCGCGGGGGGGGGGATTTAGAAGATGGTTTTCGGCTATGATGATGACGGCAGCAAGGGCGAATCGTGATGATTGTGATGATGGAGAGAGGAAACCAAAGTGGCCGAGGAGCGATGTTGCAGGCAAACGGAAAGAAAAGTTGGTACGACGGTAAACTACCTGTCTGTACTCTGTACCTTGCGGCCTTATTGACGAGTACGCGTACAGGCAGGCCAGGGTATCCATCCGTACTCGATCCGTACTCGTGTAAAAGCAGGAGCACCAGGGCCGAGCGAGTCCGACTGGAGTTGGCTGGGCGTCGCAGATAGATAGAGATGGCTTGAACCGCCAGACCAGGAACTTGGAATTTTGCATTCATGGATCATGCATGGAGGATGGGTTTGACGGATCCAAGGAGCAGCTGGGGCGATTTGCAGGGAGCTAGACACCTCATTAGCCTCAGTGGCGGCCAAGGTCACAGCACCACCAGTCATGCACGCACAATGCAGCAGAGCAGGGAAACAGACAGAGTGTTGCGTTATCATGAGGTATGATGGGTACGTTTATTATTAAGGTAGGTACTATAAGTAGCTTATTGCATCTTGCAGGAGGGCGTCCGGCCACGAAACGCAGGAGCCGAGCTGAAAGTGCGCAGTTGCACAGATGATAGATGCAGGTAGGTACGTTAGTACTGTAGCTTAGTTAGTACCTACGTTATCAGTGCCGCCCTCACAATGAAGAATCGATTTTCCGCCAGCATCCATCCTTCATCCACCAAGGACCAGGGGTATCACAAGCCCGGAGCCATTGAAGGATTTTATCATTACAATCAAATTGGTCATTTTTATTAGTCTCTCCTGGATTGCCATTGATTTTCTTTCCGCCAGCGCGCGTTATTTCCATGTCCGTCGTAGTCGGCAATCAGGTAGTAAGTTAGGAAGGCTTGGCGCTTAGCGACAGCAGACAGCAGAAACTTTGCAGTGAACATTACCTATACATACATACATACTAGGTCTGTACATAGGTATGTATGCACCTACTTATTACTAGGTGCTACCTGTTACTAACTTATGTAGTACTAACCTGTCAAGGGACGCACCACAGCGCCCGCAGCCAGCCAGCCAGCCAGCCAGCCAGCCTGCGACAACCCTCACCACAGTACAATGGCGAGGAGGAGGAGACAACTCTGCATCTCCGCGCCTTGTAATGCTGGATTGGATTGTTCCGCCGTGCAAAAGAAAAAAAACCCCCCCCCCGAGCTCTTCATCGACTGGCAAATAATGTTGCCGATATCAAACCGTCCAAGCAATCCCCCAAAGTCACTCCACCCCCATACCAAGCTCGTTTCCGTGCGTTTGCCTAACCAACCTTTAGATGCACTCACTCTATCACGCATCTCCATGCAGGCCTTCCTTCCTTCCTTCCTTTTTTCTAATACTCATATGCCCAGGTAGATCATCGCCAATTTCCGTCTTGATCCTCTCAGAGCGCCCCGTCCTCTCGCTGGCTGAAAGCCTGATGCGTTCGATAGACCAACCTGCATATCGAAAGGTGCTCGGTCTCGACTCCACCAGGGCCAAAGCTGATCAATCGACGTCCGCTCCTGAGGATTCAAGCCCGGCTTTTTTTAGGCTTTCTGTGCCAAGTTGAGAACCGTTCGATGCCACTGTTAGTCGTCCATATTAGCTGACGAGCCAATATGCATGTTCCCATGCATGCCAGGGTCTGCCGCATGTCATGCTGACCAGGGGCCCTTGCCTCAGTGCAAGCGATCGCTGTCGTTTTCCGGAGAAATTCAATGGATCAACAGAGGACACTCGACCCTCAAGTCGGTCCAGAATCCAGACCACACGAAATAGAATGCTCCAGAACAGAAGTGGTGCTCGTTTGCAGTCGCCCCTTGAGTTACCAGCCTCCAACGATGCCAACATTCCCGTCGCCCAAACGCCTTACTCAATCAATCACCCTGGCAACTTGCACCAAGCAATTCTGTTTGCGGGTTACGGCTACAATTGCAGCTTTTGATGGACCTTACTTCTGAACGGGCTTTCATGCAGATAGGCTACTACAAATTAAATTCGCCTGGACCGTTTTCTTGGACCGCCGAAGAAATACTTGGCAACGATGCGATAGATCCAAGCACATTCATGCAATCACTAATAAGTAGCTTCACGTTCAGAGACTACTCGAACCGCCGTGGGGCATAGGCGCCCTCATTGGAAATTGTCTACGGAGTAGAGATCCTGGACACATCTTGATACGAGGCTTTAGGGCTTGGCCCCTGGCAGCCTTAAATCAGGGGAGGCGATTGGCGCTTTCAGCCCTGAATACGAGAATCAGCTTCTCGAAGAAGCTTGCTTTGCGATCCTTCGGCAGGCGTTGCAATCAGACAGAAGCTGTTGAGCCACGACTACCGAAATTCTGAACCAGGGCTCTTATATCATTGTCGTATGATATTTCTGAGGACGCCAAACACTGTAGATTCTGGTCACATCTCGAATTCAGGGCGATGAAATACCCAATTCGTCACGTGGGGGGCACCAACAGAATTCCGGAGAGGAATTGCCAAGTAGTTATTGTACCAACCCTTGCGTAGTGGTTCCGTCCTTCCTATTCAGGATATCTGACCGAACAGCAAGTTATTCTCTGCTGCTGGCTTTCGTGGGGGCCGCGTGCTGAGAGAAAGAAGTGGTAGGAAGTCGGCGCAACGAACCTGGCAGTCACATTTGGGTGACAACCAGATTATTACAATAAGGTCTATTCTTCACTGGTGAATCAGTCTGAGCCAAGACTAGTAGTCTCGGCTGGAGCTACTGGATTGTAATTGAGTGCGGCAACGACCATGATGTGTCCGAAACACCTACAGGCGAGATCGCAGGTTGGGACAGATAGTAGGCCATCAAAACGGCATAGGCATGTGCATAATGAGCTCCGAAGATACCAAGTTGTGACGGAGATAGCATTGAAAGGGCCAAAGAGGTTTGTTCTGCGGTGCAAACCGCCTCGCCGATCTGACAACTCCAGCATCAGCCATTCATGGGAAATGCGACATCCTTTAAGACTGTGCGTACAGGGGAGTGATGCAATCTTGTTACGATGTTGCGCTGAGTAATGATTTGTTTGTCGCCGAATCCAACTCACCACGACGCGTTCACCTGGTTGTCGGATATGCCAGAGCACGCTTTGTGGCGTGTCTCGCGTGCACAAAGTTTTGTCGAAACAAACCAGGAAGAGCTTAGCAAGTGCGCATTATCAAGTAAACACGGGCAGTTGTGGTGCTCAGTAGCTTATCACCTCCCTCCGCCAGACGAGCGCTGCTTCCAAAAATTCCACCAAAAAGGCAAACGCCATTCATTCTAGTCTGAAGCTGCGATGGTAAAGCGCTGACCATGTGTCGTGTAACCGGAAAACCAACCGCGGAAATGCACCGACAGTTGCAGCTGGTCAACTTGTCGACCACGGCGACAGACCTGCCCGCACAGTCCAGGGTAGGGCAGGCCGCGAATCGGGCGCAAGGCCAGATGTTGGTCTCGGCCTCAGATCGACCAGGAGAGGCAGACCTGAGCTTGGAGAGAGGGCAAAAATAGAAGCTGCTCCTTGCTTGGCTACTTTGTGGGCATGTTTGGGCAAAATCACCGCCATATGGGAGCAATGGGCTTCAATGTTGGGGTCATTGGAATGCAAGGAGTGCCCAGGCCGCCGTTGACTTTGTTCTGGGTATATATAGACCCATTGGAGGTGAGTGCGCAGCAAATATAGTGAATTGGGTAGTCGTGGTTAATTAAGTCCATCCCGGCTTGTTGTAGAGCGACCAACAAACGTCTGCAAATGTCGGGCGCTTCAGGAGTTTTTGGGGATCAATTCCGTGAAAGAGGAGCCGCACATCCTCTCTGATAAGAGACACAGTCGTTGATGGTGAAGCTGGTTGGCCGTGGTCAGCGCTGGCCCCGTTCAGCCACACCCCGGGGGGGAAATGTCAGGAGGAGAAGTGAGGAAAGCGTTGATGGCGCGGGAGACCGGCTCGCTCGTCATTTTATCGAATGCAGCACTCCGGCGCTGACAAGCCGTGGAGCGGCACAGGATGTGCCGTGGCGGCGGACCTACACTTTTCGGGAAAGGGAGGGGGGGGGCCAAGTTGATGCCGGTGTGCCGGCCACCGGGGCGGCGCCACGGCTGTTTTCGAGAATTGCTGGCTGAACTCAAATGACAACCCGATGCGTACTTCACTGCGAGAGGGCGTACATATCCCCCTCCAACGGACAACGCAAAGCGAAAATTGGGAGGTTGACAAATACTACCTAGATAAAAAAAAAAAAATTCCGTTGGAGGAACCGCCCGGCAGGCAAGTAGGCAAGCATCAGCACGGCGAGGCCAAGAGTTTGCGTGAACTTGCGACCAAGGAAGAGCTACATCATAGGGATAAAAATAGACATTGACAGTTTTTCAGCGACAAAGAAGAAAAAAAAAAAACAAGATCTGGTGACTGAATGGCCTACAGTGTTTTCCACCTGTTTCTTTGCCAGCCAAGCGGCCGCTTGGGGTTTTCGTTCTGACACAGCCACCACACCTGACAGCGGGGCCAGGCGCCAAAAAAGCAACCAAAAAGAGAAAGGGTAAATACGAACTGGCATGAGGGCCTATTCATAGAATGTAGAATGACGTTGGAATCAAACGAAAGCCCGGGTGAGTCTCTGATTTTTATTTTTTATTTTTCATTTTTTCTTAGTTGTTTTTGTTTTCCCCCCCTCGGTCCCCGGCTGATGCCGTATCTCGCTGGTTAATCAAATAGTCATGATATTTTTGGGTTTCGCGGCTGGCAACGTTACGAGAACAGACGATGACGATGACGGGAGCTTTTACCCTCCGAGAGAGCGCTACATTGTTGTGAGTTGGGCCGCCGTATGCCACACAGTGCTAATTACCAGCCGTCCTTGATCCACCGTATCGTGCACGCAGCTGGAATCTGCGACAAGTGGACAACGATACAGCGCAGGTAGTGAGACTTGGCCGTGCATTTTTTGCCATCCATGTGCCATGTTCCCTGGACAAGCGAATCATGTGTTTCAATTGTCTCTGCCTCTTCGTTTCTCTTCGTCCGACTTCGTGGCCGTCTGATCGTCGCGGGTGCGACCGCTGGCGCAGTACCTAGGTAAGTACCCAGTCGGCGAGCTACTTCATCCTTCATTTTTTTTTCTCTCTATCACAGGCCGCCTCCTCTCATGAAAAAAAAAAAAAAAAAAAAAAAAAAAGAGGGAAAACAGCAGAAGCTGTTACAGACCGACTTGGTCCTTCTGTATACCTGTAACATGCCGTGTCGGCAGAGCTCACGTATGACGGTACCTGCGGATGCAAGCAGCAGCAGCAGCAGCAGCAGCAGCAGCAGCAGCAGCAACAGCAAACCCCGCCATCTGTTGTACGAGGGTGACCTGCTGACGCCAAGCTGCCAGCAGGTCAAGCAAGTCATTGTTGCCACAACAGTCTTTTGTGCTACTGTACCCTTTTGGGCTCGAGGAGGGGGCGCTTTGTACCTATCGCGCTAGCTACCGCACTCCCTCCCTTCTCGATTTGTGATTAACGTTGGATTGTTATTAATAAAACGTTGCGCGCATTTTCAACGGAAAACTCAATCTGACAGTGGCATAAAGAACGGCTGGTTGTCACAGAGATGTGCAACCACGCACCCCCAAGGGTACTTGGAGGGGAAAAGAAAAAGAAAACAAAGCGGCATGAATTTTTTTTCCAGATGCAAGGCTAGAAAAGAAGGGGGACAGACTTGCTCGAAACCTCGCAGAGCGGAATCTGTTACAAGTTTTAGTGCGTAGGTAGGCGCTGCGTATCTGCTACCCGGATTTCAGGATTTCTCCGACAGCGCCAAATGTGACGATGACGCGCCGCTGAAAGACGGTACAGAATACGTTACTTCAGGCGCAGCAACGGTACTACAGTTGAAAAGAACGCCCGCCGACGACTTGTCCGTTGCACCGCCTAGTTACCTAGTTAGTTACCTACTAACTTGTTAGTCTCGGCCGCCAATGTTCCATGGGTACCTATGAGCAGGACCTATGAGTAAATCCGCCGAGCCTGATTCGCCTTGCCTCGCGTGTCTCGGAGCCCTTGATTCGCCCCCCCTCGCCCCTGACCAACCACATCACACCACACCCACAGCTCCGAGTCTACCCTCGACACCAACCCATGACCTACACACAATGCAAATGCAAGCACAGTGTGTGTCCGCGCAGCATCTCCGACAACTTGTCACGCCCGAAAAGGGGGGGGGGCGGCTGCAGCTACTAAGAAGCTGGTCTGGTCCCTGGGCTAGGTTAAGCCCGGTGGAACCCGCCAGCCCCCTGACGCTCTCGGTGGAGTCCACCAATAACAAGACCGGTAGCGATCGGGGGCCTTGCTCGGCCTGCCAACCCGCCAAGCAACGAAGCAAGATGGAGGGCAATGCCCAGCTTCAGGGCTCCTGTTGGGGGGGGTACCTGCGTGCCACACAGCTCCCTCGCAGCCCGCCACAATGTATCCGTACTAAATAATAATAAAATACCCCGTCTCATCGCCCTCTCTCCTTTGTGCCCTCCGCCCTTCTTCCTGATCTCCTCGCATCCTCGTTCGTGTGCGTCCTTTCGACCCCATTGTCTCGTCCTCTTTCTTTTGACATATTCTAGTCTCTCGCTACCTACAGTTCTCCTACTTACAACCCTAATATCTTTTGCATTTACATATACACATCGCATCTTCGACAATCGCCCTCGACATCGTCCCTATTAGCAACAACAACAACATCATCATCATAAAAATGTTCGCCAAGTTTTCCACCGTCGCCGTCCTGGCTCTTGCCAGCACCGTCGCTGCCCAGACCTCGACTCTATGCAACCCTACCAAGGAGGGTACGACTGCATCCTGCTCTGCTTTCTGCCTTTTCTCATAATGCTAACTTGCCTCGACAGACTGCCCTGCTGACCCGGCATTCGGCAAGAATGGCATGGACTGCGACTTCACCAAGGGCGAGTGTGACGGCTTCGAGTCCCTCGGCACCAAGATCACTTACGACGGCAATGGTGCCAGCTTCCCCATGAGCGCCAAGGGCGATTCCCCCACCCTCCGTTCTGACAAGTACATCTTCTTCGGCCACGTTGAGATCAAGCTCCAGGCCGCTGAGGGCAAGGGCATCATCACCTCGCTTGTCCTTCTCTCCGATGATCTCGACGAGATTGACTTTGAGACCGTCGGTGCCGACAACAAGCAGATCCAGTCCAACTACTTCTCCAAGGGCGACACCACCACCTACGACCGTGGTGGCTTCCACGCTGTCGACAGCCCCCTGACCAAGACTCACACTTATGCTTTCGACTGGACCGCCGAGAAGGTCGAGTGGTTCATCGACGGCCAGTCTGTCCGTACACTCAAGGCCTCTGACGTCGGCGAGAAGTTCCCCCAGTCTCCCATGCAGGTCAAGGTTGGCGCCTGGGTTGCCGGCTACGACGGCAACGCCCCGGGCACCATCGAGTGGGCTGGCGGTGTTGCTGACTTCTCCAACGGCCCCGCCGTCGCCATCTACAAGAGCGTCAAGGTCACCGACTACGCCGGCGGCTCCTCGGCCACCGACAAGAACGTCAAGGAGTACGTTTACGGTGACAAGAGCGGCTCCGCCAAGTCCATCCAGGTCAAGCTCTCCGACGGTAACTCCGCCTCCTCCTCGGCCTCCAAGAGCGGCAGCACCAGCACCACCACCGCTACCAGCTCTGCCTCGTCCGGCTCTGCCTCGTCTGGCTCTGCCTCGTCTAGCTCTGCCGCGGCCTCGTCGTCGTCCTCGGCTGCCACCACCCTGACCAGCGCGCACTCTGCCAACTCTACCAGCCACTCCAGCACCACGCACTCGGGCGCTACCGCCACCGGATCCAGCACTCCTACTCCCGTCCCCAACGCCGCTCCCAAGGCTGGCTTCGCCGTCGGCGCCATTGCTCTCGGCGCCCTCGTTGCCCTTGCTCTGTAAGCATTGGCTCGTGATTCATGTTAGATGGGAGGTCCTTTACGGAGATGATTTAGAGTGTACAAATTGGAACCAATCTTGTTAATATATAGCGGTGGATACGCGTTACCAACCATTGTTGGGCCTCCGAGTTGGCGTCTGGCTGTACAGGATACCTAGTTTGCTCCTTGAGAGTAGTATGGGGAGAAATTGAATATACAAATAATTTGTGGCTTTACATGGCGTGTTTATTATTGCGACTTGTTGTGACCAATTCTGGAAAGTCAGGGTTTCATTTTTGATGGGGACTCGTGTTGTCCACTGACTGGGACGTCCATCAATGCAGCTGAAATAACTCGGGCCAGAATTATCTACTAGCGGCTCGGCAGCCTTATTGTGAAAGGACTGGCAATTTCGACGTTGGACCTTTGTGACGATGGTTTTGATTTTTTTCTTCTTTGCCTGCCTGGGTCGCCAAGCTTAGTCCCCTCCACTAATAAGTGGGAAAGTCACCCCAGGGAGCCCACGCCAAGGTTATATCATCAAAGCAAAATGCGGGCGCGGGAACAATAAATACAGGGCATCGAGGAAAACTAATTCATTTTCCTCGTAAGGCGAACCAGAGGGCTACAGGGCGACAGGGCTACAGGGCGACAGGGGGGGGGGGGGGGGGGGGGGGGGGGGGGGGGGGGGGGGGGGGGGAGGGGGGGAGGGGGGGGGGGGGGGGGGGGGGGGGGGGGGGGGGGGGGGGGCCAGGGTTGCGCCGCGTGACAGCCGTCTCGCACTGCGTAATATCGCTTGGGGGGGTTCTATAAGGCCAAGTCAGTTGAGAAGACGTCAGCCGTTGATTGATACGGTGTGCTAGTGGTGTCAACAGGAAGAGAAGGGCTGACAGGCACGAACAACGGTTGACGGCATAAAAGGAATAGGTTTGCGGCATGAAGAATAGGTTAGCGGCATTGAGAACAATGCATCCGCATTCGTCTCTATTCCTCCGAGGCATGAAACGTGGAGGGACTTATTAGGGGGGGGGGGGGGGGGGGGGGG